>JZKD02S2296768.1:7322-17973 GCA_000966675.3 Picea glauca | reverse complement strand
TTGAGCATATATAGTGCGCAGCTATCTTTGAAACAAAAGACTTCCCTGGGTTGATAATTTATGTTTCACTTGGTTGTTTGAAATTAATTAAGCAATTATAGTGACCAACACCCCCTAGGAAAATGCTCGATGCACATGAAACAAAGTGCACTGCTACGAGGGATTGTCAGATGCATTTCTCGAATCTGGCGTGCCCACACACACACATGCAAAGAATATAACACATACCCAACATAATTAATGAGATGAAGTCGAACACTTGATGGAATCTCTCAATCAGGGGTGAATAATGAAAACCCACTGTCGAAAACAAGGAAACCTTCCATTGAGGCATGCAAGTTCCAAGGTACCAATTAGTTTCTAAGTCTAATTCTTGGGTAATGAGTTGAAGTTGATAGGAAAAGGCTCGTCACAAGAGGGACTTAATGTATCCCCCATCAATGACACGAAATGGGTAAAAACATTTGAGGTAGATCAGAGTAACATGTGATTCAGGACTGACTCAGGGATGGTTGATGCAATAGAAGGCTTAAGGACTGTATAAATGGCTGACGCAATAGAAGGCTTTTCGGGTTGAACTTTTCTTTGAACATATTGACGACACGACAACTGTCTTGGAAACACTGACTCAAAAAAAGGGATCACAGACCAATTTGTAATCTTATAAAGGAGTATGATCAAGAGACAAGTGGATTTTTCAACCTAGACACAAAGCGAGTGAAAGGGTGTCATGTTCAAAAGTGACTCTTCCATAGAATATAGGATTAGATGCATTTCTTCCCAAATTCTCCCCCCACCATTTCTGGCGAGTACCTCTTTATTTTTACACAATCTTGAGGAGCATAAAATATGCTTGTAGATGTAAGCTCATCCTTTGA
The DNA here is from genome assembly GCA_000966675.3 of Picea glauca. NCBI lineage: Eukaryota > Viridiplantae > Streptophyta > Pinopsida > Pinales > Pinaceae > Picea > Picea glauca. The sequence continues at coordinate 17,095 of JZKD02S2296768.1, read as the reverse complement.
ATGAGTCCTTCAGAGTATATTTAACGGACCCTAATAAGGAGAGGTTCGGTCCCACATGGGTCTGTCGATGTTTGTTTAACGAGTCGAAAGAAAGAAAACTCGGGGATTTTTCATGTTTTAGAGAGTCTGAAAAACACTTTCAGATAACTTTCTCAGTTCCTTTTTCATAAGGTAGTCTGATGAGACCGAAAAAGAGATAAACTATCACTCAATAGATGTTTTCTTCAAATACTTTAACAAACGTGAAAATAACAAGATCGCTCGACAATTCTTTCATATTTAGAGAGTCTAAAATGAGATTAAAGGGAACTCCAGGGGTTTCATTTTTCGTATATCCTTTATGAGTCTGAAAAAGTGATAAACATATACTCAGTTACATTCTCACGTATTTACGAGCACGAGAAAGAACAAAGACTAAGCTCGATAATTTATTCTCATGTATTTACAAGCATGAGAAATAACAAAGACTAAGCTCGGGATTGTTTTCATTTTTACACAAGCTTTAAAACAAAACAAAACTATGCTTGGGATAGATTTTATTTTTTAACAAGCTTAAAGCTAAAAAAAACTATGCTTGGACTTGGTTTCATTTTTACACAAGATTGATCCAGAGGAAACTATGCTTGAGGTAGGTGGTTTCATTTTTACACAAGCTTGAACCATAGAAAACTATGCTTGGACTTCCCAATGCATAACACAGGGATGGTTGGTACTTATCCCCCAGCATAAAAGGCCAGTGACCTTACCCTCGGCGTGAAGTCCATAGGCTAGAAGAATTTCCCCCCAAGCTTCGGTTTGTCCAACGACATAGGAGGAGGAAGATAAGCGTCAAATACTATATGTAACGAAGTACTTGACTCAATTGAAGAGGGGGAAAACTATTTTATTATTTAAGCGAGCTTGACACAAGAACATGAACTATGCTCGAGAATCCAGGTTCAATCCCCAAACCTTTATTTCATTTTTTAACGAGCTTGACACAGAAATGAGAACTATGCTCATAAGTTTCATTTTTTAACGAGGTTTCCATAGAGATGCAAAAAACTATCCTCATAACTGGTTTCATTTTTTAACGAGCTTGAAATCAGAAAACCATGCTCAAGGCTGGTTTCATTTTTTAATGAGCTTGAAATCAGAAAACCATGCTCAAAGCTAGTTTCATTTTTTAATGAGCTTGAAATCAGAAAACCATGCTCAAGGATTCTTGATCATGGCTTCCAGGAGGACAAAGCTCCAGAAGGACACCATGCCAAGGGACAAAGCTCAATCATGACTTTACCCTCGGCGTGAAGTCCATAGGATGGAAGAATTGCCCCCCAAGCTTTGGTTCATCCAACGACATAGGAGGAGGAAGATAAGCGTCAAATACTATACGTAATGAAGTATTTGACTCAATTGAAGAGGGGGAAAACTATTTTATTTTTTGAGCGAGATTGACACAGGAACATGAACTATGCTCGAGAATCCAGGTTCAATCCCCAAACCTTTATTTCATTTTTTAACGAGCTTGACACAGAAATGAGAACTATGCTCATAAGTTTCATTTTTTAACAAGGTTTCCATAGAGATGCAAAAAACTATCCTCGTAACTGGTTTCATTTTTTAACGAGCTTGAAATCAGAAAACCATGCTCAAGGCTGGTTTCAATTTTTAATGAGCTTGAAATCAGAAAACTATGCTCAAAGCTAGTTTCATTTTTTAATGAGCTTGAAATCAGAAAACCATGCTCAAGGATTCTTGATCATGGCTTCCAAGAGGACAATGCTCTAGAAGGACACCATGTCAAGGGACAAAGCTCAGTCATGGCTTCCAAGATATCTTTAGTTGACAGAAGAAACACACTCTGGAAGGAACACATGTCAAGGGCCGTGACAGGGGTAAGGAGATCAATCTCTAAAATACCTATCAAAGAGATCACCATTTCAACTACCAGATCTAAGTCATAAGATATTGAGCTTACAATGAGAGGCTCATCTTCGTTAGCAACTGAATAGATGGGAGACAACGCCACATAATTGACATGTGGCAGGGGCAATATTGTCTGCATATAAGAACCATTGAGGGAGGTAATCCAGTCAGGATCAATGAATGAAAGTTGATCACTAGTCACAATTCTTCCATCGTGAGGAAAAGATATCACACATAAGAGAGTGGAAACAATCAATTTCATGGCATAGACATAGTCTCTCCCAAGGAGAAAAGAGAAATCCAAGGGGTCTTGGACTACCATGGCATTAATGAAGACAAATTTCCCACCCAAAGTTACAGGAAACTGAGGAATGGTCCCTAAAGGGTGACTGGTTCTTCTATTAAAAGAAAACAGAGTCTGGGTAACTACCACAAGCCGAGGATAACCCAAAGCTTTCCAAGCAATAGAGGACAAAATACTAACAGATGAAACTTCGTCTATCATTGTCTGAGGAATGTTCCGACCACAAACCTATACTGTAATCTGGAAAGGAATGTGAGAGGGAAGATGAGGTCCAGTTAGCACAACCCAATAAAAAACAATGGCCTTAATACTTGGAGGGGGTTCCATGGGAGAAGGAGGAATACCCCCCAACATGGTAGAGTCTGTATCAATGAGAAAAACGTGAGAGGTATCGGGTTTACTCTCTGGAAGGAGAGTAGGATCGACTGATAATGACATCAAATTGACCACTTGATTTGCATTATCCAAGGGGATAATGGGGTCAAAGATTGGAAAATGATTGACTGCTTGGGTTTCACTCTCTAACGGGGGAGTGGGATCGATAGAGGATGGGATCAGAGCGATCACTTGGGTTTCACTCTCTAACGGGAGAGTGGGATTGACCAAGGATGGGATCAGATCAACCACTTTGTCAACTGGTTCAACTAACGACCTGACCATATTGACAGCATGATCAACCGAATTGATCGACGAAGGGACCAGATTGATCATTCCATCAACTACATGTGGGTCAAGAGTAAGCTTGTGATAAGTAGATGGAAGTTGAGGTTGTGAAGCAGTCATGTCTTCCAGTAATTTCGAGACTTTTTCCATACAAGGGAAAAGGTGAGTTAGATGACTCCCTTTTCATAACATGCACTGGAGCTTGATTCTACTTTTATTTCTCTAAACGGTATCGTGACTAGCTGACGGGAGGTCATCAACATGTTATTTAGAGGCTTACGACATGGGTTGGTGAGGGTGTGTAGACCATGCTTCTATAACCTTGGAGAGACCAAGGAAATCCTTAAGAAGATGGCTACCCTTACAAAGCCTGCAAGGGTACTTGGGCTTACGGGTTGCTTGGGTGATCTTGGCATCATCAACACTCCCAACACAATTATTAGTAACTAGTGGTTTCCCAACATGTCCGACAGTGGTTGGAAGTTTAGACCCTTGTTTATTTTTCTTATTCTTAATCTTCCTTTTCTTCTTCTTCTTATCCACTGAGTTACTATCTTTAGAGCTTTCACTCGACAAAGAAGATGAAATGGAAGAAGACCTTGGAAGTGAAGAAGGCAAAGAAGATCTTACTGGTGAAGAAGGCGAAGGATCAACATGAGGTTGATGCTCTCAGGGGGAAGTGCTTACAACTGAAGCACTAACTGCATTGGGGATTACCTGAGTGGAAAACAACCATATCGATAATCCAATTGTGAGACCTGGAAGGCTCAAAGTAGCGATGTGAGGAGGACCAATGTTTACATAAGAAGGAAAAACAAAAGGTTCCCCTCGAGAAAGGGATCCTTCATTGGTGATTCTAGGAACTGATGCCATAAAAATAAAGATCCAACCTAGAGTCTGCTAGGGAAAACAAATAGCACACGCTAAAAATCTAGTAAGAAAGCAAGCAAACAAAACCTTCTCACAATGGACGTACTAGTTGGTGATGAAATCCTACGTCGCGGGAACAATGTAAGAAGGGGTTGAGATAGAGCGGGTGGAAAAGTTACGTTGATGACCTGCTTAACGGAATTACACCTTGGTGCAAGCTCCCACACATAATCGTGGGTATACCATCCAAGGTGCCCGAGTGAGTTTGGCCAATGTCGATTCCAGGTATCGTGAAGACTTGCCCCTCCACAGTCACCTCGTGTAAAGAACCTAGCGAGATAAGCCACTAAGGTTACCAATTACTATAGTAATGCCTAGGGAAATAGTCGACAGTCCGATCCACAGGAGAAGGAAGAATACCTCCCAACACGGTAGAGTCTGTATCAACAAGAAAAACGTGAGCGGTATCAGGTTTACTCTCTGGCAGGACAGTAGGATCGACTGATAATGAAATCAAATTGACCACTTGAGTTGCATTCTCCAAGGGGATAATGGGGTTGGTGGTTGAAAAATGATTGATCGCTTGGGTTTCACTCTCTAATGGGGGAGTGGAATCGACTGAGGATGGGATCAGAGTGACCACATGGGTTTCACTCTCTAACGGGAGAGTGGGATTAACCGAGGATGGGATCGGATCAACCACTTTGTCAACTGGTTCAACTAACAATGTGACTAGATTGACTGCATGATCAACCAGATTGATCGACGAAGGGACTGGATTGATCATTCCATGAACTACATGTGGGTCAAGAGTAAGCTTGCGATAAGCAGCTGGAAGTTGAGGTTGTGAAGCAGTCATGTCTTCCAGTTATTTCGAGGCTTCGTCCATACGAGGGCAAAGGTGAGTTAGATGACTCCCTTTTCATAACATGCATGGGAACTTGACTCTACTTTTATTTTTCCCAACTTTCCACAGACAAAGCATTTTACTTCACCGCCTCTGCCTCTTCCTCTTCCTCTAGCTCGAGGAAAAGTATTTCTATCAGCATACTGCCCTCTCTGTGAGCTTCCTCCTCTCTCATGTTGAGTTTGAGGTTTCTTTCCCTCTTCTTTAGATTTATGAGTTCTGTCTTGGGAAATTGTTTTGCCTCTGGCTTGACTTCTACCTCAGCCTCTTTGACCTTGTTTCCGGCTCAGCTTCTCTTCAGCTTTCAGAGCCATCTGATAAGCATCTTCCATAGTCCAAAGGGTTATCATGCTCATCTCATATTGAATGTCATATCGCAGACCATTCATGTATCTGGAAACCTTTTCATCATCGCTTTCTCGATGACCTGCTCTGATATTTATCCTGTAGAACTCTTCAATGTATTCTTTCACTGTCATCAGCTTCTGTCTCAAATTCTGCATCCTCCGAAAGAGAGTGATTTGATAATACTTGGGTATAAATTTGGCTTTCATCTTTGCAACCATTCTATCCCAGCTCTTGATTTTCTTCTTGCCCTTGCAGTGTTTATCAGCCTGCAGTTCATCCCACCATAGTGTTGCATGCCCTTTAAGTCTAGTGACGGCATGTTTGACTTTCTTGTCTTCCTCGACATCCTCATAGTTGAAGTATTTATCCAGAGCTCTAATCTAGTTTAGAAGATCTTCAACATCCAGGTTTCCCTCATACATTGGAATCTCCATCTTTTCTCTGACACTTATCCTTGTAAAAGCCCTGAATAGGCGTTCATCCACAACATCTTCGACTGCAACTTCTTCTCCTTCCTTTCCAACTTCATTTTCATTGTCAGCCTCGTTGATATCCCCAGCGTCGACTGTGCACCTCTGTGCTGTCTCCATGGCATCAAGCCTAGCACGTAACTCACACATTTCTCTTTCCACTGTTGGATCAGGCATTGGTCTATCTCTTCTCCTCGGCGGCATGGCTGTAAAATATTCCTCTTTTCTCTGCTATAGAAAGAAAAGAACTTGTTCTGAGCTCTGATACCATTTGATCATAGACCCCCGACCCTCAGTCTGAGATCCGCTCAGGATCATTCTAAATCTTCCCTCCTGAGTTTGATTGACTCTTTGATTTTCCCCACAGGGAATCCCTCACACACACGATGGTGTATCCACAGGTCCTTATGAGTATGCCTCGTGTGATCAAACACATAGCATCACTCAAATCTCCTGACCTCAATAATATGATCACACCCTTTTCCAATTCAGGACTTCGGACTTCGTGATTTCGCGATTTCTGTTGTCGAGTTTTCTCTCTTCAACCCACCAAAACTCGAAATGCCAAAACACTGAATTCTTTGGCCGCGTCCTCCTCCACAACTGTGTTGCATTTAGCGACTTTGGGAATTCCGGAACAAAGAACTCCGACCTCTTGTCTTCAAAAATACCGAAATGTCGAACCTCGATGCGTTCAACAAAAGACTAGCTTCCAACGGAGCTTTTCGTCGATTCGGAGTTTTGGACTTTGCGACTTCGCGAATCCTGATGCAAGGCTCCCGGCTCTTCAACCTCCAAAACCCAGAAATGGTCAACGAGTATTGACACTACCTGGAAATGAGTATGTGCCACCTGTCTTCCCAACTTTCCGCAGGCTCTGACATGGATTCCTGCCACCTATCACTCTGCCCGGCTTTCGGGACTTGAACTAGCCTTTGGTTATCGTCCCCTACCACTTCGAAACCCCGAATTCCGAAATGGCACCTTCTACAGAATCAATGGCTGATAGCCTCCCTTTAGATCCAATGACCCATGTTATTTCGGGCTTCCAGGCATTGGGAGTTCGAGACTCTCGATCCCAAACCACTGTCTTCTTGGGTTCCCAAACCCTGAAACACCGAAATGATGAAACGCCACTTCCCAATATTTCGCGTTTCACAACTCCGGGGTTTTTCAATGCAAAGGCCCCTGGCTCCTTGTCATCATGATTTTCGGTATTCTGAATCCCGAATTACCGAAATCCCAAAATTCTTCACTTAACAATTCTTTTCGCAATTCAGGAGTTAGGGTGACCAAGGATTTTGGCTTACACTCCGGACTCACGAATTCTAAATCCCCAAAATGATCTGACACTCAAAACAAATCACGATCAACGGTCCACGTTGATTCCTGATACCAAAGTGATGGGTTCGTCCTCCCCTATCCACCTTGTAGCTTCTCTGAATCCTTCGGTCCTCGTGACTTCGGGAGTTCTCCTCGGAGAATTCTGACCGCTCGTTGCCTCCTTGACAAATTCTGTGAAATGAACCAGTGTTCCTCATCTAAACTTGGCTTCTGCAAAGTGACTTCGCTCCGTCTCCATTTTAACACTTCGAAGGTACTAACCCACCTGAGCTTTCACTTGCAAACTTGAGTCTCAAAAGGACTCTTGCACACACTCCTTGTGGCGATCTTTCAAATACTTCTAAGTATTTGATTCCTCGACTCTGTGCACCTTCTGCAACAACAGTCTTTTACCTTTCAACCTTAGTTGATAAGTTTAAGGCCTCAACTAGCCTGCGCACACCTTGCACGGCTTCTGTGCTTCCCCTGCACTTCTGCTGGAATGAGAACAACGATATCTCTCTTGATCTTTCTAAGATAAAACTCAGAACCCTTGTCAACGCACACCTTGTGGACATTTCACTGCACTCCTTGCAGGAACTTCTCTCACTCAGGAAGAGAAACAATTGAAACTCATTCTCTCTCTCTCTCAGAATTCAAACATTCAACATGAAATCATACATACACAGCATAGCTTCATAACAAATGCATAACAGAGAGAATAAAACAACAATAAGCATACTATTCACCATGTATAAACAAAAAACATCATAACACCATGAAATCTGATTCATCATTACGTTTGTTTGTTTATATATATAATTGCACACTTCTCGTTAACCTTGATCGTGTACTAAATTAACTACCCGACACAACTAGGGGCTGTAGTTTCCCGTATTCTTGAAGTCCATGTGAACTGCAGCCCGTATTCTTGAAGTCCATGTAAAGTCCATGTGAAGTCGTGTACTAAATTAACTACCCGACACAGCTAGGGGTTGTTGCCCGTATTCTTTCACGTACCCGACACAACTAGGGAGACGACCGTAATGAATGAAGTTACTAGAGTGTACATAGTGAGATCTAAAGTTACTTTACATCCAGCTGTGTATATGACAGCGTGAAGAGCATTAAATGCTCTCGAGCCCGTTGCCCACCGAATTTTCAACAACCAATTTATTAAAAAATTGATAGGGAGGAAAGAGATTTATAAATAAATAAAATAATTATAATATGCCAAAGAGGAAAGAGATTTATAAATAAATAATATAAATGCTTATTGCTAGCGTAACGAGAATGACATAGATCAATCATGCAAAGTCCAGCGTCACGAGAATGACATAGATAGACGATTCATTTTTTTCTCTTCAAATCATTGTTAAGTATTAGGATTTTTTTTTAAAAGTAAAAACGTAAATTAACTGCCCGACACAACTAGGGGCTGCAGTTGCCCGTATTCTTTCACGTACATGATCGAATTCAAAGTTTTCATTGCATTCAGTCACATTAAATGGATTCTTTGGATTCTTGGATTCTTCAGACTCCAAAGTCGGATCTAGATTCAGTTGCATGTGAACTCCAATCATTGAATCGATTCGGATCTAGATTCATTGCATGTGAACCCCTCTCTTTTTGGTCGTGGAAAAAAAACTACCCCAAAGACGATTCATGTTTTTGGTATTTTTATTTTGCAATAATTTTGATTCATGTTTCTTATTGTTTGCCGACAAATTATTTGATGTGGTTAGATATCACATGGGTGTTGGTGAGGAGGTGTTTTCGAACATTGCCATATAACTTAATTCATTGAAAAATCACATGTCTTAGTTCGTATTCTTCAAGGATGTGGGTAGCCTTAGCTCTTCAAATGACATATCTCATTTTTAAGCCTTTTTAAATAGCTCTTAAAATGACATATCCCATTTTTAAGCTTTTTATATAGCACTTAAAATGACATATCCCATTTTTAAGCCTTTTTATATAGGAATATTAGCATCCCCAAATACGCATATGTCACAAACTCAGTTTCCAACCTTTCCATAATTCAAATGGCATTTTAGGAACAACCTTGGTTGGAACTCGGTTTAATATATACACTATCGTCTTAAGTGATTCAATCCACAAGGTTTTAGGAAGATTGGAGCTGCTAAGCATACTCCGCACCATGTCCAATAATGTTCGGTTTCTTCTTTCTGCTACACCATTTTGGTCGGGTGAACCAGGCATGGTGTATTCGGCAACAATCCCATGCTCTTGAAGAAATTTTGCGAATGGCCCAGATGCTTGTCCATCTTCTGTGTATCTACCATAATATTCTCCACCTCTATCTGATCTCACGATCTTAATTTTCTTGCCGCATTGTTTCTCTACATCATCCTTAAAGATTTTAAAGGCATCTAATGCTTCGTTTTTAGTATGAAGCATGTAGAGATACATATATCATGAGTAATCATCTATAAAAGAGATGAAGTATCTCTGACCATGTGAGTCCATGTCTGGACTACATATATTAGTATGTATGATCTCTAATATGTCCAAACTCTTATTGGCACCTTTCTTTGACCTGTTGGTCTGCTTTCCTTTTATGCAATCCACACAAGTCTCAAAATCAGTAAAATCCAGAGTATTAAGTACCCCTTCATTTACCAATCTTTTAATTCATTCTATGGAGATATGACCTAGTCTCTGGTGCCATAATTTAGAGGAATCATCATTAATAACACATCTTTTAGTGCCAGTGTTAACATGAATTGAATCATAAATGACATTGTTTTGTAAATTAATGCAGTAAAGACCATCAGACAAAATACCATTCCCAACACAATCAGATTTATAAAATAAAATGAAATATATTTCTGAAAAGTTGATGGAATATCCAAAAGGTACAAGCCTTGAAACTAAAATCAAGTTTCTAGAAAAACTTGGAACATAAAAGGTCTTTTCTAATTCTAAAACAAAACCACTACTTAAAGTTAAATAGCAT
>JZKD02S2296757.1:7774-27544 GCA_000966675.3 Picea glauca | reverse complement strand
AAGTAAGAATGTTTGCTTATTTGTAGTCGCATGTTCCTTGTGTGTTTCCGGTTCCTTTTCTGTTTGGGTTGCAGTTTCGTAATCGTTGGAGATACATATGTTGTTCACTGGCTCGATGGTTCTCGCTGGTTCTATTTGTTTGGCTGGGGTTTTCCCTTTGGGGCATTGGGGGTGCAGTTAGGCCTCTTCATGCTTTCTTGCTGGTTTGGTCCTTGATGGGTTCTTTTCTTTGATTCGACCTTGCAGGGTTGGGGTGCAGTAGCGGTGGTTGGAGATTATTTTTTTTGGATTGTTATTGTTTTGTTTGGGGTGCTTTACGATGTTCATCCCCTGCACCCACCAATGGATATGCAGTTGTTTTATTTGCCATGTCTGTCGGAGTCGAGATCTGTTATTCTGTGAGATTTTCCTGGTGCTGCAGTCCTACCATGAAAGAAAATAGTTGCATGCAAAATTGTTCGAGGATTACATGTGAAGTTACAATACCCTTTGTTTTTTTGTTGGAATAAAGCATATGTATGCAGGGTACATTTATAAACCATGTATGGTCAGATGTGTGGATATGACATGACATGTCCTTTCTTCTCTACATAGACTGGTGTGTGCATGATGCAATTTGTGTTGTTCTTGACATATGATATGTGCAACAAAGATTCTGCAAGATTATATTTTCATGTCTGGAAGCATGTGTGGGTAATTAGCCATGGAAAACTGAGAACTGGTATCGTGTGCACAACAGTCTGTGTAGAGGATAAAGAACATGGCTAGAGGGCATATGTGGATAAATTCCTAGGGAAAAACATAAGTCGTTTACCTGCGGCCATGCAGTTGCATGATATTTGTGCCTTGTAATATATTTTGGCCAGGGAAAAAAATTGTACACGTTTACAACCATGGATAGAGAAGTGCAAAGGTTCATGTTTCTACCTTTGTAGACTGTTCGTTGAGTTAGTTTTTCTCTATGTACATATTTCTTGTTCTTCACTGAATACCAACTTCCATTGATGTTCATTAAATTTTGTGGGTTCCCAAATTGAAACAAACAAAGTAGTTGGAGAAAAGTAGAGAGTCTCGATTGCATCGACTGAAGAGGATATAGAAAGGTGCATGCTCGTACTGTTGTTTCATATTGCGTTGTTTTGTATTTCATTTATGGTCTGGATATGTGTTAAGATAGTTGCGTGCCTTCCTACATGGTAAGTTTTCTTGGTTGCATACGTTTATTCCTGCATACTAAGCTAGTGCATGTCCATTATGTTTGCGTTGCATTGCTGCATTTAAACAAACATAGTGGCTGGACAGGACGAAGGACTCTTTGGCGGGTAAATAGGCCTGTTTCTTTTTGTTTTACATGTCTATTTTCAAACTAACTTGTCTTCCTGTCGATTGCATCTTCCGCGTTGCTGCCTTGGAAAAAACAGGTTTCTTGGACAGGGAGATGAATTCTTCTGTGCAACAACAGAGGGTTTTGTGGTACAATCTTCTAAAAGGTATACCAAGTGAGACGACAAATTAAATATATAAACCAGGTGCAGGCATATAATATAGAATGCATATATTTGCTAAGTCTTGATGTCCATCTGGAAATGCTTGCATCAGAAAAAGTTGGACTAGTGAGACGACCATGAGCAGTCAGTCATCCCAGACATCGACGGACCGACAAGGCCAAAGGTAAAGATGCATGCGCTCTGCTCTTACTATGTTTACTAGACAAATTTCCTGGGCTATATATTCATCTATGGCATGGTGAATATGTTGATGCCATTTGCAATACATGGTTTGCAACTCGCAAGAAGTAACAACAAGTACGAGCAAGACGCCGAACCTGCTACATGTTCCACAGACTAAGAGGTGTCGTTGCGAAACTCTGGCTCCATAGTTCATCAAAATTATGCATGTACTTGTAGCACACTACCATTCACTTTAGTTTTCCTGTTCAAAAAATGTCTTCAGGTCTAGAGTTATGACATACAAAGTACTGTCAATAGAGGCCTTGAACATCCGCCAAACTGGACAGGTGTTCGTCGGGGACATAATGGTTGTCTATACCACCTACTTGGACAAGGCAAAAAAAACTAGACCCATTATGCATGCTTATATGACAGAAAAGGACACCATGATGACAGTCACACTGACTGTTCCTCCACAACTTGTCCAGAAACATGCAGAAAAGATATTTCCGCATAATGGGATATCCATTACAAATTTTAATATATTGCCCAAAATAGTATATGACCGTCGTGATTGTGATCGAATTATTTCGGTCAATGAAACAAGCATTGTGGAAAAAATTCCTCCTATTTGCTCAGAATACCGCTTCCTCCCGGACTCGACTATTAGGCAACTTGCACAGAGCACTGATATTTACCCAATGGGAACGATTGGGGATGCTGTCACACTGGCCAAGAAATTTGGGTCGCAACACATTCTCCATATAAAGGATGGAGAGTCAGACTGTAACACCCCCGACCATCAACCCCACAGTCTGGCCAATGCTACTACGCGAAAAACACTTCTAGAACACATTATGCATTCTAATGAACTTAAAATGCTTAATTACAGTTAAACACAGAATTACTGCTAACATTTTAGAGTTAATGGAAATAACAATAATTCATATGCACAACAAAATACGTGATAACATTGCAAGAATCATAGGTATGCAATTTAATTAATTACAGAATTACAAAACATAGTGACACTTATGTTTGAAACTGTCACGCACCACCAACTGCGTGTAGACCTTCCACAAACCTCCCAGCCTTAGACCACGTTGCTCATCACTCTCAGCAGTAGGTCACCCCCGAGCTGGGACTAAGCTCCACCGGGTAAGGAATCCTAGGTTAGGTAAGGTTTACAGGAAGAATACACGTAAAAGAAGGAGAATTCTCTCCCATGAACCACTTATGCCCACTGCCCACAGACTCTCCTTCCCCACATGCCTGTCCCACCCCAGGAGTATACACCTTCTCTTTCACCTAAACAGTCCTTCAGCTGCTAACCTCCCTTGCCTTGGGCTTCAGGAACAGACCAGACCGGAAATCTCCGAGCTTTGTGGTAGCTACAGGGTTCCTTCCAGGAGCTCTCTCCTTCCTCCGCGCACTCTCTCACCTGGAGAGAGTCGCTCACAGGCTTGGTAAAAGCTGCCTCTTCAACAACAATCACCTCCCTCACAACAGTAACAAACCATACCCAACCAAGAACTGCATGGCCGCCACAGTCAACTGGGACAACAAACACGGGTTTCCCAAACAGATGATAGACAGGGGCTTCAACCCAACCAGGCTCAACAATTACAGGACATTCGATTTTCCTAACCATCCATACAGAACAGACTCACGGTTCTAGGTTTCGGGGATGCATGATAAGAAATCCATGCGAAGGTCGAACACATAATCGACGGTTTTGACAAAGGGTGTACCGGCTCCTCCAGAAATCAACACATGCCTTTTTGGTTTCAAAGTTGCATGAGGGTATTCTTGTAGAGGTCATACAGGATTCCCGGTTTAGACAGTCGAAGGTAGAATGGAGGAGGAACCCCCATCATGGCTCAACTCAACAGGTTTAACTACATGTGCTTGGGTTGACACTTGTCATCCATGAAGCTCATTCCTTCCCATATGGAAGTCACTCGTCCTTCCAAATAACTTAGGATAAAACATCACATTTACACAACTTTGGAATAGTAATAATTTAGTATTATTCTCAAGGGTTTAAGCCCCCTCAGCTTAGCCCCTCTTCCAACCTCTCCACCCCCTCTCCCTCACCCAGGTTTTGTGGATGCTTAGTCCCCCATCACTCATTCATCGTGGTCAGTCTGCACGCAGAGATGTTTTGTATTAATACTGTGCATAATTACATGTACAAAAAATTAGGCTCCTGGCCTTCAACACTTAGGCTCCCTGGCCTAATAACACATAAGCCCACTAGCTTATATGACTTGGCTCACCAGCCTATAAAACATAATTAAAATTCATAATGAAAGATTTATACTTCATAGACATGATTCACAACAGGGCTCGGCCTTGGGGACATTACAATCCCCTCCCCTTATTTTTGCACTGTCCTTAGTGCAACTTTACACTGCATCTGCAAGCTTTTCAAAATTTTAAAAAATATGCGGGTACTCTACCCACATAACATATTCATGCTCCCATGTCGTGTCCTCAGGACCATACCAGGTCCACTGGACCTTTACAAGCCCTATAGCTCGATTCCGGAGCTGTTTGTTTTTCCTGTCCAATATGCACACATGATGCACTTGCAAGACACCTTCTTGTTCCACCTGAATCACATTCCAATCGATAATATGATTAGTATCTAGTATATATTTCTTAAGAAATAAAACATGAAACACATTATGTACAGTCATGGATGCAGGTAATGCAAGCATATATGCAACTGGCCCAATCCTTTCCAGGATTTCAAATGGTCCACAAAATCTGGCTGCCAACTTGGTGCAACTTCCCAGCTTCAGGGAACTCCTGTTAGCTTTCACTTTCAGGAAAACATGATCACCCACTTTGAACTCTCTGTGGGTTCTGTTCTTATTAGCATAACTTTTCTGCCTGTCCTGGGCAACTTTCAAATTCTGCTTAATTTTTATCATTTGGTCCTCCATCTCCTTGAGCAACTCTGGCCCAATTACTATTCTACCAGTTGGATTATCCCAGCTCACTGGAGTATTGCACTTTCTTCCATAAAGTTCTCCAAATGGTCTCATCTTCAATGATGCATGATACCCATTGTTGTAGGCAAATTCTACCAAGTGTAGGTAGTCTTCCCATCTTGATGGTTTGTCCAATACATACATTCTCAGTATGTCTTCTATTACTTTGTTCACCCTCTCTGTCTATCCATCAGACTCAGGATGATAAGCTGTACTAAAGTTTAGATTCGTTTCGAATCCTTTGAACAATCCTTTCCAGAAATTCGAGGTGAATTTCAGGTCTCTGTCGGACACAATCGTTTTAGGAATTTCGTGCAATCGTGCCACTTCCCTTATGAAAATATCAACAACATCTAATGCCTTGTGAGTAGTTTTCAATGGAATAAAATGGGCAGCTTTTGTAAGCTTGTCCACCACCACCATGATCGAATCATGCAGCTTGGCTATTCTAGGCAATCCCGTAATAAAATCCATCGTTACTATTTCCCACTTCCACTCAGGAATGCGTAAAGGTTGCAGCAACCCTGCTGGGTGCCTATGCTCAGCTTTAACTTTCTGGTACTCCATACATCTGGTGATGTATTCAACGATCTCTCTCTTCATACCCGACCAAAAGTAACGACTCTTGACTGCTACTACTGTTTTCTGATATCCAGGGTGCCCTGCATAAGGCACATTATGCATCTCCTGCAAAATCATCTATTTCAAGCACTGGACATTGGGTACAAAAATTCTGTTCTTGTACCACAATATTCCATATGTTTCCAATTTATAAATTTTCATCTTCTGTGGCATCTTACCCTACTGTAGCTTGGCTACCAATTCTCTGTACTGCAGATCTACATTTGCAACCTCCAGAATTTTGCTTTTAATATCAGTCCGATACATGCTAATGGCTGTAGCATGTAATTCATGCACCCTCCCACTGAGTGAATCAACCACTTTATTCTCCTTTCCTTTTATATGCTTGATCTCAAAGTTGTACTCACACAGAAATTCCAGCCACCTACTTTGTCTAGCGTTTAAGGTTGGCTGATCAAACAAATATTTCAGACCATTATGGTCTGTTTTGAGTTCAAACCTCCTTCCCATGAGGTAATGCCTCCATTTCTTTAGAGAATGAACTATGGCTGCCAACTCCAAGTCACGGGTTTCATAGTTCTTCTCATTCTGTTTTAATTTCCTAGACTTATAATAGATTATGAATCCGTTCTGACTGAGGACCCCTCCCAGTCCTTCTTTGCATGCATCAGTGCATACTATGAAATCTGCATTTGGATCTGCAATCCTCAGGATTGGAGCACTGGTTAACATCTGCTTCAATAGCTGGAAACTTTCCTCTGTCCAGTGAAACTGCTTCCCCTTTCTTTACAAGGAAGTGATAGGGTGAGCTATCTTGGAAAACCCTACGATGAAGCTTCTGTAATAACCAACCAATCCCATGAAGGATCTAACTTCCGTTACATTTCTTGGCACTGACCATTCTCTAATGGCTTCAATCTTCTCAGGGTCTACCACTATCCCATCCTTCGAGATAATATGTCCCAAGTAATGGATCCGCTCCTGATAAAACTAGCACTTGCTCAGCTTGGCATACATTTGGTGCTCTCTTAGCACCTACAAAACCATCCTCAGATGTTGTTCGTGTTCTTATTCGGTCCTGGAATACACTAGAATGTCATCCAGGAAGATGATGACAATCTTGTTTAGATAGTCCCTGAATACTCCATTCATCAAGCTCATAAAAACAATGAGTGCATTTGACAGTCCAAACGACACCACTGTGAAATCGTAATGACCATACCTTGTTCTAAAGGCGGTCTTGTTGATGTATTCATCTTTTTTCTTACTTGGTGATATCCCGATCTTAGATCTATTTTCGAAAAGATCTTTGCATCCTTCAACTGATCGAAGAGATCATTGATCCTCGACAGAGAATACTTGTTCTTCACCGTTACTTTGTTCAATTGCCTGAAATCGATGCACAATCTCAGTGTTCCATCCTTCTTCTTTATGAATAGGACTGGGGCACCCCAAGGCGAAACACTTGGGCGTATATACCCCTTCTTCATAAGTTCTTCAAGCTGCAGTTGCAACTCTTTCAGTTCTAGCGCACTCATCCTGTACAGAGCCTTTGATACTGGAGCTGCTTCAGGCATCAAGTTCACAGAGAAATCGATATCCCTTTTTGGAGGTAGTTCAGGTACTTCCTGGAATACATCTTTGAACTCTTTAAGTACCTCATGATCCTCAATACTTGACACCTTATCCTTAGGCGTTTCCCCCACATAGGCTGCAAATAATTGACAACCTTTTCTGTAGCACTTCTTCAACTGCATTGCTAAGATTTCTCTAACAGTAACAACTCTATGAATTCCTTAGACGGCTCTCTGATTCCCTTCTTCATCTAAGCAAGTGAATGCCTTGTTCCGACAGTCCAAGATGGCATGGTGCTGGTCCAACTAGTCCATCCTAATTAGACAGTCATAAGAGCCTAACGACAGAATGTTCAAATCGACCTTCGTGCTCAGTCCATTCATGTCTACAGGACAAGACTTGACTAACTCTGTGACTTTCCTCTTGGTTCCTGTAGCTAGTTGCACTAACCAAGACTTTTCATGTTTGCTTATTATCAAATGCAAACTTTCTACCACTCCAGGGTCTATATAACTATGGCTAGCCCCCGAATCAACTAAAATAGTAAATGGTTGTTTTTTTTATCATACCTTCCACTTCAATCATGTGTGACTGATATTCATCTTGCTTGTTGTCTAGGGCTGCGTAGATTCTTAGAATTCTACTGCCCATGTCCTCCACTATTTCATCCTGCTGAACATTGTGGAGAACTCTTGCTTTATCATTTCTGTGGGGGCAATCCCTGTACCTATGGTTTTCTTTACAACCCCAACATTCCATAGGTGGTGGCCTTGACATTTTCCTACTCACTTCAACCTTCATGGGCTCTCTAAGAGACGATTGTTCTTGAGGATTGTTTCTGAAAAAGGTTGGTTTATTTCCCTTTTGCCTCTGTTCTTTCTTGAACTTTTTCTGGTCATCCCAAGCCTTCCGAAAGGTAGGCTTTTCTCTTTGTTGTTCAAATAAGCACTTCACTCTTCTTATCATTTCTTCCATAGTCTTTGGGTCATCATACTAGATCTTATCCCCAATAGGAGGTAGTAATCCACTCAGGTACCTCTGAATATTGAAAGACTCATCTTTGATGAATGGAACATACTTCAGTAATTCCAAAAACTTTCGTTCATACTCATCAATGGTATTGTTGTCCAGCTTGAGTTCAAAGAACTCTTTCATATTTCTGTCATAATATCTTTTAGTTAATTATTTCCTCTCAAAATACCTCTTGAATTCTTGCCATGTGATGTCCCTTTCCCTGATGTGCTACACCTACACAAGTTGATCCCACCACATGGATGACTTTCCCTTCAATTGATACATGGCAATCCCGCCCTCTACATGAGAGGAATAATTCTGCAGTTGAAAGTATTTCCTGATACCAAGCAACCAAATTTCGACATCTTCCTCCTTCTTATGTTCTCCATCAAACGTTGGAGGCTTGATCTTGTTCATTTCCCCTTTCAATTCATCCATCCCAGATCTCCTGTGCTTTCTGGTAGGAGATGGACTTGAACTACTGTGTGCTTCCCTACTGGAATGCTTTGGGGAGCGACGATGATGTCTACTGACACTCCTTGATCTTATTTTCCCCTCAGGGGTCCTGCGACTCTCTGTCTTGCTTGAGTCACTCTCCTTTTTCAATTTCTTTTCTATTCTTTCCAGACTCTTCAACATCCTTAAGTTGAATTCACCCTGCCTATCCCTGACTTTCATGAGCTTTCAGCTATCAGCTCGGTGAGCCTGGGCATATTTCTGTAATCTTTCAATGATTTTCATCATATGTCCTTCCTTATCCATCTCTTTTCCTTGCCCATTAGAGTTTGATCCTTCGACTCCCAAGTTGACATTCCTTCCTTCTCTTTTGTTCTCTGAATTGGAAATCTGCACTCTTCCATTCTCTGCTCTCAATGACAACCCTATTCGGTTTTGGAACTTGCTAAGGTTCTGCAAACACATGTGCAGACAACAGGGATTTGTCAAGTCGTCATTCTTAGCAAATTCCACACATTCAAAACCATTCTGATTTAAAAAAATGCTTCGACTTCACAAATTTTTCGAGTTCTGCTCAGCTCTGTAATTTTTGGGTGATAGCTCCCTCTTTCTCCCTACCCTCATAACCAAAGGTCGTGACCAAACGCTAGACTACTAGGTGCTACTTGGGCTTTCGACCTTCGAAGAGTTTAAGGCACACACATTTATCTCCTGGAGTTTCGATTTACCGAATTTGCGTAAATCGGGTGGATCGACGGTCCATGTTTACCCAACATCCAGTGTTTAAAATCCGCTACGCTTCTTCCATCTTTGAATATGTCAGGACTTTGGGTTTTAGGGTTTTGGTCCTTGAGGCTCTCATACTCGCTTCCCTCTCCAACCCCCGACTTTCGAAAATTCGATTTCCTTACCCTCCGAGCCCACAACATAGTTTTCGCCTACCAAGGTAGTGACACATGGTGTCCTTAAGAAGGTCCACCTCACTCCCAATGATGTCATGGGGCCCCACTACTTTCACTTTTCGTTTCGGAGTTTTGGGCATAAGGAGTTCGTGCATCCACACATCTCGAACTTTCGTTTGTCGAAATTCTGAAATTACAGTCTATCATATACTTGACCCAACGGTCCTGATTCCCCATGATCTGATGACTCAGATCTCATTGACATTTCACGTATCAGGATTTTGTGTGTCACGAGGTTGAAGAATTTTCCACCATCATCCTCCCTATTCCCGAAATGTCGATTTCTTCCTGGACAATTAACGATCCAGATCTCTCTTAGATCGACGATTGTGATCCAATTGTGAATTTGTGTTTCGTGAATTCTCACGAACTCACCCTCAGACCATTTCAAGTCACGAGTCAACAAAAGGTTGATTGCTCTCCACGCGTCCTTTCCGATGGACGGTCCTGACAAATTCGGGATTTCACGTATCGCGATTTCCACACTCCTGTGCAACTCCAAAGGGTTTTAAACCTTGTGCACATTCTCCATATTTGACGGTCGTGAGGGTTCTCCTTTCCTCCCGAACAGATTCTATGGATCCAACACTTCTGGTGTGGAGTTCTCTCTCTCCCTGTGGCCATATACCATGCCAGCTGTAGTTTTATAATACCACTACACCTCCTGAGCTTTGTAACACGGTCAAGTAGTCCGTTGACATTCAGAAACATTATGAGGTCTGAAATTAGTCCTCCAGACACAATTTCTTCTCAAAACCTCGGTCCAAAGACCACTTATCCGGCCCATCCAGGCTCAATGTTGAAACTAGGCTCTGATACCATACTATAATGCCCTCGACCATCAACCCCACAGTTGGGCCAACACTACTACGTGGAAAACACTTCTGGAACACATTATGCATTCTAATGAACTTAAAACACTTAATTACAACTAAACATAGAATTACTGCTAGCATTTCAGAGTTAATGGAAATAACAATAATTCATATGCACAACAAAATACGTGATAACATTCCAAGAATCACAGGTATACAATTTAATTAATTACAGAATTACAAAACATAGTGACACTTATCTTTGAAATTGTCACACACCACCAACTGCGTGTAGACCTTCCACGAACCTCCCAGCCTTAGACCACGTTGCTCATCACTCTCAGCAGTAGGTCACCCTCGAGCTGGGACTAAGCTCCACCGGGTAAGGAATCCTAGGCTAGCTAAGGTTTATAGGAAGAATACATGTAAAAGAAGGAGGATTCTCTCCTAGGAACCACTTATGCCCACTGCCCACAAACTCTCCTTCCCCACATGCCTGTCCCACCCCAGGAGTATACACCTTCTCTGTCACCTACATAGTCCTTCAGCTGTTAACCTCCCTTGCCTTGGGCTTCAACAACAGACCGGATCGGAAATCTCCGAGCTCTGTGGCAGCTACAGGGTTCCTTCCAGGAGCTCTCTGCTTCCTCCGCACACTCTCTCACCTGGAGAGAGTCGCTCATAGGCTTGGTAAAACCTGCCTCTTCAACAATAATCACCTCCCTCACAACAGTAACAAACCACACCCAACCAAGAACTGCATGGTCGCCACAGTCAACTGGGACAACAAACACGGGTTTCCCAAACAGATGACAGACAGATGCTTCAACCCAACCGAGCTCAACAATTATGGGACATTCAATTTTCCCAACCATCCATATAGAATAGACTCATGGTTCTGGGTTTCAGGGATGCGTGATAAGAAATCCACGCGAAGGTCAAACACAAACTCGATGGTTTTGACAGAGGGTGTACCGACTCCTCCAGAAATCAACATAGGCCTTTTTGGTTTCAGAGTTGCGTGAGGGTATTCTTGCAGAGGTCATATGGGATTCCCAATTCAGACAGCCGACGGTAGAATGGACGAGGAACCCCCATCATGGCTCAACTCGACAGGTTTAACTGCATGCGCTTGGGTTGACACTTGTCACCCATGAAGCTCGTTCCTTCCCATTTGGAAGTCACTCGTCCTTCCAAAGAACTTAGGATAAAACATCACATTTACACAGCTTTGGAATAGTAATAATTTAATATTATTCTCAAGGGTTTAATCCCCCTCAGCTTAGCCCCTCTTCCAACCTCTCCGCCCCCTCTCCCTTACCCAGGTTTTGTGGATGCTTAGTCCCCCATCACTCATTCATCGTGGTCGGTCCGCACACAAAGATGTTTTGTATTAATACTGTGCATAATTACATGTACAAAAAGTCAGGCTCCTGGCCTTCAACACTTAGGCTCCCTAGGATAATAACACATAATCCCACTAGTTAATATGACTTGGCTCACCAGCCTATAAAACATAATTACAATTCATAATGCAAGCTTTATACTTCATAGACATGATTCACAACAGGGCTCGGCCTTGGGGACATTACACAGACAACGAGAAGGCAATGGTACCGCTTTTCATATTCAGTTTTGTTGTTTACTTTCACTTTTGCATGTATGTCGAATAAGTTACACAAATATTGCATTGTTCCATGTTGCAGCTACAATTGTTCGATACGTATTCCGATTTTTTTCCGTCAATGGAACAACAATTGCATAGAGGGCAGATTCCACTTATGTTGTTAAAAAATATAACAAAAAAGAAGGATGCTAGAGAAACGATATTTCAGACAACCCAATCAACGTTTGTAACAGAGTTGCGGGCAGATATAGTAAAGGATTTGGAGAAGCTATCTAGGTCTACAATTGTTGTGCGTATACACTTACAAAATCATCCTCACTTTGCTTATAGAAATATCCTTCAACAAATTTCTGCAGCTGTTATTTTTTTTTTCTGTTTTAAAGGGGAGGGTGGGATGCAGTTGTGTATTATATTGTTCAATGTATTAATTCCTTTGATCGCATTCCCAGGTTGAAGGTCTTTTAGTTGCAGCCAATGTGTACTCGACCCCCTTTGAGCCTGTTTGTGCAAAATGCCATTTCGCTACCTTTGCCTCCGCTTTGATAACTGATGATACGATTGATTGTCTGCGATGCAGTGAAAAATGTCCATATATTTATGGACATTGCCTCAGTGGTGTTATTTGAACCGTGGGAAACACAACTGTGCACTGTACGATCAGGCAACCGCTGTTACAAAATGTTCTTCTTGAGTTGGCAGAGTTATCGTATGAAACATATCTACAGAAAAAGGCAAGCAACGTCTACATGCTGCGACAGCTTCATATACAAAGCAAATTCACCTTAAATGAGGACAATGCAATTTTGCATATCAGCTGAAAAGGGGAATTTTTTATTTTTATATGAAACTTTGAGAGGAAACGAAAATACCTCATGTCTCTCTGTAATATTTGTTCAACATTCAAATGAAAGTTCATTTCAACAGAAAACAAATGCGGCGACGTCTTTTCTTTGTATATCAAATTGTTTGGTGCAAAGGTCAATGGGTTCTGCTCTATGGAACCTTCTGGGAACTTGCTTGTGGATTGTTTAAAGTATGGTTGGTTCTTGGTTATCTTCTTTGTCTGTCAATTTGTATACCCTGGAACTCCAGTTGTTCTTTGGAGGACACCGAACAATATAATTGTTCAGTTTTCATCGGTAAAGCCACAGTATAGTCATTAGATTGTCAATCTAATGACAATCTAATGACTATACTGTGGCTTTACCGATGAAAACTGAAAATCCCACCCACAACAATCTCACTCATCAAATATAATTGTTTTTTTTTAGCCAGCTGGGATGCAGATCCGCCTGGTAATTTCTACGGCATTGTGATGCAACTGTACAGTCACTTGGTTTAGCAAATTTCCTTGATCGATGAACTTGGTCAAACTATTGTTTTTAAATAATTTTAAATCAACGAATATATAGTGTCCGAACTGCGACTATCCTCACATACAAACAAGAGGCTCTTAAAATACAAATTGGCCGTTGTTTTCACATTTTTGCTTATTCGATGAAGTTAGTCAGATTAATATCCTGGAATAATTTGAAATCAATGAATATTTAGTGTGCGGAATGCAATTGTGCTATCATATGAACAATAGGCCCTTAAAATTCAAATTGGTCCTTGTTATGCTTGCGGTTATAGAATTAAAAAAAAAATCTTTTCTTTCCTTGATTCTTTTAAGAATAAACGATTTAACATCCTTTAATAATTTAATGTGCCAACTCTCAAGTCCATCTATCAATCTGTATATGGCATATCTCCAAACGCTATTCAGAGGACAAGGAACAATGAAACTGCAATGTTGCCCCAGCCAACCCACAGGTTCCTTTGTCAATTTGTATATCGCGGAGTTGTGGGTAGCTTTTGTACAACAGGGAACAATAAAGTCCCAATTTTCAGCCCGCAAGCCCGAACAAAAGAGGCCCATTTTTCAGCCCGCAAGCCCGAACAAAAGAGGCCCATTTTTCAGCCCGCTAGCCCCATAGCCCCTGATAAAAAAAAATCATTAAATATGAAATACATATGGAATTGTTACGGGACAATAAAAGTGCAATGTTCAGCGAACCAGCCCGAGTCCTCTTGTCAATTTGTATATGGCGGAAGTCTAGATGCTATTTCTAGCAGAGGGAACAATGGAGACTCTATTTTCGGCCTGCTTGACCGTGAACCCACCATCCAAAAACTGCCTAAAAGTGCAATGTTCAGGCAACCAGCCTGAGTTCTCCTGGCAATTTGTATATCGCAGAAGTCTGGGTGGTATATGTATGAGAGGGAACAATAGAGACTCCATTTTCAACCCGCCAGGCCGCCAACCCGTGATCCAAAAACTACCCAAGTATGGAATGAGGAATATGCATATGTTGTATAAAATCTCATTCCATAGTTAATATAGACACTATGTCCACAAGTCCACAAGTCCGCTTGTCAATTTGTATATCATGGAAATGAAGATGCTATTTGTAGAAAACAGAACAATAGATACTTAATTTTAAGCCCGCCAGGTCACGAATCCGCGATCCAAAAAGTGATCATATATGGAATGAGGGATCCACATATGTTCTAGAACAATGTGTTTGTACAACGGGGAACAATAGAGGCCCAATTTCCAACCCGCCAACCCCAGAGCCCTTGATAGAAAAAAAATCGATAGTTATGAAATTGATACGGGGAAATAAAAGTCCAATGTTCAACGAAGCAACCTGATTCCACTTGTGAGTATGCAATGAGGGTTCTGCATACTTAATTTTCAGCCCGCCTGGCCGCGAACCCGCGATCCAAAAAATGCCCATCTATGGAATGAGGGATCCGCATATGTTCTAGAACAATACAAATGCACTGTTCATCCAAGCAGCCCGCAGCTCCTCTTGTCAATTTGTATGTCACGAAAATCTGGGTGCTATTTGTAGGAGACAGAACAATATACACTATTTTCGGCCGGTTAGACCGCGAACCCACGATCCAGAAACTGCCTAAGTATGGAATGAGGAATCTGCATATGCTGTATAAAATATCATTCCATACTCTATATAGAGGCTATGTCCACAAGACGACGTGTAAATTTGTATATCGTGGAAGTGTAGGTGCTATTCGTAGAACACATAACAATAGATACTTAATTTTCAGCCCGCCCGGCCGCCAACCCGCAATCCAAAAAGTGTCCAAGTATGGAATGAGGACTCCGCATATGTTCTACAACAATACAAATGCAAAGTTCAACCAAGCAACCTGTAGGTCCGCATATGTTGTAGAACAATGTATTTGTACAACACAGAACAATAGAGACCCAATTTCCAGCCCGCTAGCCCGAGAGCCCCCGATAATTTTTTTTCGCTAACTATGAAATTGATACGGGATCACAACGACACAATAAAATTCCAATGTTCAGCGAAGCAGCCTGAGTCCACCTGTCAATTAGTATGCAATTAGTGATTCGCATATGATGTATAAAATTTCATTCCATACTTTATATACAGACTTTGTCCCCAGGTTCGCATGTCAAGCTGTATATCGCGGAAGTGTGGGTGCTATTTGTAGGATACAAAACAATAGATACTTAATTTTCAGCCTGCCAGGTCGCGAACCCGCGATCCAAAAAGTTCCCAAGTATGGAATGAGGGATCCACATATCTTCTAGAACAATACAAATGCAATGTTCAGCCAAGCAGTCCGTAGCGACTCGTGTTAATTTATATGTCGCAGACAGCTCCAAATCCCCCGATTAAAAAAATTCACTAACTATGAAATTGATACGGGATCGCAACAGGACAATAAAAGTCCAATGTTCAACGAAGCAACCCGAGTCCACCTGTCAATTTGTATATCGCTGAAGTTTGGATGCTATTTGTAGGCGACAGAACAATAGACTGTTTTCGGTGCGCCAGGCCGCCAACGCGTGCTCCAAAAACTGCCTAAGTATGCAATTAGTGATCTGCATATGCTCTATAAAATCTCATTCCATATTTTATATATAGATTATGTCTAGAGGTCAGCGTGTCAATTTGTATATCACGGAAGTGTGGGTGCTATTTGTAGGATACAAAACAATAGATACTTAATTTTCAGCCCGCCCGCCCGTGAACCCGCGATCCAAAAAAGTGCCCAAGTATGGAATGAGGGATGTGCATATGTTCTAGAGCAAAACAAATGCAATGTTCAGACAAGCATCCCGTGGTAACTCATGTCAATTTGTATGTTGCAGAAATCTCAGTGCTATTTGTAGGATAGGGAACAATAGACTCTTTTTTCGACCCGCCATACTGCAAACCCGGGATCAAAAAACTGCCCAAATATGGAAACAGGGATCCGCATATGCTCTATAAAATCTCATGTCGATACTTTATATAGAGACTCATCTCCGCAACTCCCACCGTCAATTTGTATATCGTAGAAATCTATTTTCTATTTGTAGGAGATGGAACAATAAAGACTCTATTTTTGGCCTGCCAGGCTGCGAATTCAGGATCCAAAAACTGCGTAAGTATGGAATGAGGAATCCACATATGCTGTATAAAATCTCATTCCATACTTTATATAGAGACTATGTCCATAATCCTGCTTGTAAATTTGTATATCGCAGAAGTGTAGGTGCTATTTGTAGGACACAGAACAATAGATACTTAATTTTTAGCCTGCCAAGCCGCGAACTCGCGATCCAAAAAGTGCCCAAGTATGGAATGAGGAATCCGCATATGTTATAGAAAAATACAAATCTAATGTTCAACCAAGCAACCCGTAGGTCCTCCTGTCAATTTGTATATCATGAAAATGTGGTTGCTATTTGTAGTACAGGGAACGAAGAATCCACATATGTTCTAGAACAATACAAATGCAATGTTCATCCAAGCAACCCGTAGGTCGTGCTGTCAATTTGTATATCATGTAAATCTGCGTGCTATTTGTAGGACATGAAACAATGTTCATTATTTTTTCAGCTCGCCAGGCCGCGAACCCGTGATAAAAAAAAGTGCCTAAGTATGGAATAAGCGATCCGCATATGTTGTATAAAATCTCATGTCTATACTTTATATAGAAACTCATCTCCGCAACTCTCGTTGTCAATTTGTATATCATAGAACTGTGGGTGCTATTTGTAGGGCACAGAACAATAGATACTCAATTTTCAGCCCGCTAGGCCACGAATGCATGAAACCAAAAGTGCCCAAGTATGGAATCATGGATTCAAATATGTTCTATACAATCTGATGTCCATACTTTATAAAAGTACATGTTTAACCAACCAACCCGCAATGTTGAACCAACCAACCTGCAACTCTGCCTATCATTTTGTATCTCACAGAAGTGTAGGTGCTATTTGTAGGACACATAACTATAGAGGCTCAATTTTCAGCCCGCCAGGCCGAGAACCCGTCCGCCAGGGAAAGAACCATCGAGCCTTCACGTCTCCTGGGTATATCTTCTTCCATTTTTCTTTTGTAACCTACCTGACCACTTTCCATATGCAATAATTAAGCTTTAATGCTAGTAGCCATCCTGCAACAATCGTTACAGTTGTCATTAGTACGAATTAAACTAAGATTTGCGCACAAGCATGTTATCCTTTCCAAGTATTCATTTCAAAGGTGACGCAATCTTTTTTTTTTGTCCGCCGACGGGTTGGTGCTTTTAATAAATTTCTGATTCTTAATGTCTTTTCGCCGTCACTGCCACCTTCACACTTTTTTTCTAATTGTGCAATTAGTGAGCTGTGATGGTCACAACTCATTCCGCACGAACCCTGGAAATTGTCATTGATCAACGAAAGGCTCGAGGAGATATTCCATTGATACACATTAAACCAGACTTTGCAGAGGCTTATATTATCCCTCCCCGATTTTCATTTGAAACATCGTCTCAAGCAAACATAAATTCTTAATAACTTGTGGTGACAGTTCTCTCCACACACAATCAACACATTAGGGCATAATGGCCACAGTTTCCACTATTCCAGGGAATATTCTTACTATTCATCTCTCTCTAGCCACGATAAAAAAATGAGATGGTCCCTTGGTACATCGAGAGATATATTTCAAGCCAAAAAATTCGATGCCAACCTTGGCTGCTCAGAGAACCTGCCCACTTGTAGTCATGCATGTCGCAAAACTTTATGCCATGAATTCCAAGCCAGAAGAAAATGATCTGATGGACGATGATACGGCAATGGATGATGGCAATGCAGAAAATATTCCCACTCCTAGGCCCAAATTGAAATGAACCATAATGAACGGATCTTCCCAGCTCGATGATCACAGTCATGACAACACCAAAAGGAGTTTCAAAAAAAAAAATGGATAGTGAACGCAACAACCACTTTGCACCGCCAGATTAGGAATTCCAGAGTTCCAAATTAGTCCGTTCTGGGTGGAAGAGTTTGACTGTAAAGCAATCATATGTTGATGCTTCCAGAGATATATTTCAAACCAAAAAAATATTGTTTAACATTTTCGGGTATCATGTGCAAAAGTTTCGTTGTTGCAACGCATTTTCCTACTAGTCATCTCCTTCTGCCCATAATGGACTAATTTGGGCCTCTGTAATTGCACGTGCAAGCTGTACTACTGAATTTTTTTCGACTATGAAGAATCGATTTTAACTAAGGGCTATTCCACTTGCCCTGCAACCATTTTCGTTTTCTTCCTCAGGCAAAGCTTCTGAAAAATATCAATTTCAGCAGAGGATGATTAATTGAGGAGAAAACTCCAAGGATCTTGCATACTGCGGAACCCGTGCCTGTGTTTGTCGCATATACCTTCAATGTTTTTAACCGAAGAACTGGATCCAATTTCTAATCATAGATGTACAATACTCAATACTTTTCTTATTTTTTTAAATGGATTTGCTATTATGAAATTTTGGCCTTGGACTCTTCATCTTTGCCACTTTTATGGGTTTCACACATGTTCTAATTGGCATACTTTGGTGCTCTCGTACTTCTTCGATCTTTTGTTTACTAATACCAATGTAAAATGTTCCAACAAAATCGTTCTTCTTGTTATTAGAGATGCAATTATTAAGTTTTAATGCTAATTAGTACAAAACAAAGTTCACTACTTCAGTTGGTATGTTACAGTCATGGAATAATGTATTAAGAACATAACTGCATGTGCACATTGCAATAAAATGTAATCTTCAACAAAGCATTTCCTGATAACTAGTAGATAATGATTTTGCAACAATGGGGCTTCTTTGAAACCAATTTGCACTTACAAAAAATGTCTTTTGCCTTTTTATTTTCCCAATTCACGCGTTTCCAACCACCGCTTCCCCTTTCTTTAAATTGACCCTCTATTATTCCCTGTCCCACAACTGCCACCTAGAGTTCCGCCATATGGAAATTGATAGGAGGACCCCGCTGGCTGCATCAACATTGCACCTCTACTTTTCCAGGAGCTCCAAACAACATTCGTAGCTCTGCTATATACAAATTGACAAATATACAAATTTGCAACTGTTCTTAGATCATGCCCTTTTCCGTATTACGGTCAACCTATCATGCCCTTTTCATGATCTCTTCCGTTTTACACATTTTTCACTTAAAAATTCCAAAACATGAAATTTTACCCTTTTCCGTATTACGGTCCACCTATCATGCCCTTTTCTGTGATGCACATTTTTTGCACTAAAAACTTTCGAGAAATACAATTTAACCACCGCTTCCTCGCATATTTACTGGAACTATTGTCAACCCGTTTTGAAGTCCATCTGTCCACTTTCCATACTTCACCATTTGTTCAAATTTCTTTAGGCAATCATCCCTTTGCCAGGTTGAAGAAATATTTAGTTCATAGTCATTGTTTCCTGTGCCGACGTCCTTTTGGAATTAACAGTTGAAAATTATATATAAGATCTTATTGCTACACATGCAATTAGCAATTTTCCTATTCCATACTTAGCCATTTTGCTGAAATTCTGAAAATATACAAACCGGTCGCTGAACTCCCCCTTCATGATCTCTTCTTGACTATCCCCGTAACCCTTTTTTGAATCATGTCCAACCGCTTTTCAGAACTTGCCATTCTTTCCTTGCTCTCCGGCGTCTCCGTCATCTTTGCACTTCTCTACAATAAAATAAAATATAAAGTT
>JZKD02S2296735.1:7765-34009 GCA_000966675.3 Picea glauca | reverse complement strand
TGTTTGTTTAATAAAATATGATTGCATTTTCTATTATAACTAGCTATAGAATCGTAAGATTCTGTAGCCAGTTAGAAAAATTTTAATTGTTTGATTTGATAATTGAAAACATATCTGAAATCTTCTCATTTTCATTTGTTTTCAGGATGATTAAGGAGCCCATGATTTCCAAGGATATATGAGGCACTTTTCGAGATCTCCCATCCATATTAATTTTGTATTTTGAATAGTTAGAAAATAGACTGTTGGTAGTTTTTGATATTTAGTGAAATCAGGTCGGTTGCATCCCCCATTATTTTTTGAAACCAACTTGATTTTATCAATAGGAAACAGTTATGTTTCCTGAAACCTATATAAACCTATTATTTTGTAAACATTGAAGCATCTCAGCTTGGGGCAAGAGTATGGGCGTTTTTATCACGAACTTGAATGGAATATGATGCACGTTATTTCTTTAGCTTTTCGATATGATGTTTTCATTCAAGTTATGTTTATTTCAATTTGATAATAAATTATCATTGCTTTTGTCGGCATAGTTTATTGCGAGTTGATATCATTCGATTTATATAGGTTGTCTATATCTTGTGTTTCAGAACAAAATACGCAGTGATCATCTATTCAATTTAAATTAGCAGATTCATCTTTAATTTATGTTGAATGTCTGCATGAAAGTTCTTACAGAAAGATTTATCTCGTCGTAGTAATTTGCAAATCATATGATTACTGTAATTGTATCTATGCAATGTTCTGTTGTTATAATTCAATCTCCAGCATTATCGTTCCTCATTTATTAGGGGCAGCCCCAAGATCTGTAGAAGGTTTACTTCGTCAGATAAAAGTGGTTGGATATTCAACAGCGAATAGACATTGGATGCAAATAACAGGTCAGCCTGTTACTTTATTTCGTCATCTTGTTAAATATAGAAGTTTTCTCTATGTAAAACATTTTTTTCTATCTATTATTTTATGTTTAATTAGGAAGTTTAATGTGTGATGTCATGAATGTATACATTTAAGAAAACAAAAACTAAAAAATTAGATAATGTTTTTACTTGCTTTATTATTATCGTTAAAAGTAATCAATCCACATTTGATTTTTTCAAGGTTAGATTAAAACTCGTTCTTTGTATAGATTGTATATAGAATTATTATACATACAATATTTAATTTGTACATTAATATTTACTTACATGTACATATAGTTTTTAGTAGTTGTTATCTATTAGACCATTGTTTTTCCTTTAGTTATTTTTTTTCTTTCTTTAGGACTTAGATCGGATAACAAAGCCGCTAAACCCATCGAAGTGAATTAATCCAAATGGCTTGGGTTAATTAGACAACCCCAGACTGGATTCACTCCTCCAATTGATGAGCGGTCAATTTCGCCCGTCAACAAATGGCGCTAGAAGGAGGGCCTGAAAACTATTAATGGCATGAGGAGGTCGTAAGACTCCTCCCCCACCTACCCACTCACCTATAGTAACTAGAAGTCATTCAGACAAAAAAATTGTCCCTCAAACAACAACCACATCAAACGACGATCTACGGATCACAGTTGAACCAATAACTCCAAATCCCCTAGGTGGCAACATACAAGAGATTGTTCGTCAATCCCTCATAAGAATGCACAGTGCCTTAACCCGTATCCGACAACCAATTCAAACTTTGAACCAATCATTAGACTTCTCTGATATCAAGGAACAACTCACAGGTACTAACCTTACCTTAAACCCTACAGATCTAGATCATATCTTCACTCCTGCAGTAGGAGGGTCTGGTATTCCACCATCACCACCCCCTTCATCTCCTTCTTCTTCTGGAGAAGAATCTTCAGACGAAGGCAGTTCCTCATCTCTACCTTGGACACCACCCACACCTATGGCCAATCCAAAAAATCCTGCCAGACCCTGGCTCGACCAAGATGCAGTGGCCATACCTGGGCCCCAGCATCCTTTACCTAAACACCCGGAGAAATGGCTCCCTAAATTTGACCCGGACTCCAAACAGATCATTGAAGATCACATCAAAAAGTTTATGCTATCCATTAGGCTCCGTAGTGTTGAGCACGAAGACGTAATCTATAGATTGTTTCCCTACACCTTCGAAGGAAATGCCTCTACCTGGTTCTTTTCCCAGCAGCCCCACACCATCATGTCATGGGATAAATTTGAGTCATGTTTCCTTGAGAATTTCAGAGATGACAAGTCTCCTGAAGTTCTAGTTATGGAGCTTTCTAGTTTAAAAATGAACCCCAAAGAAAAGATCAAAGACTTTAATCAAAGTTTCTTGACACTAAAGAACCGAATCCCCACGGATTCGATGCATGATGAGAATCTTATTGTCGCATACTACACGAAAGCATTATATCAAAACATAGCCATTTGGGTAAAGAGGTCCAAGAAAGCCACATTGATATAAGCCTTTGAAGAGGCCAGTCAGATCGAGAAAGATATTCTCGGCTTAAAAGACAATACCGATAATGAGATAGAGACTAGTTCATCCTCCAAGAAGTAAATCAAAATCCTTCCTAGACCTCCCCTAAACAAAGCTCAAATAGAAAGTTCAGATCTAGAAAACTTATAGAAATTCATTCAAAAGTTATCCAATCAAGTTATTGATTTGAAAAGGTCAGCTGAAGAAGCTTCTTTGAGCAAAGGGCCTTACAAACATCCTTTTAGGAATCCTTTTCCCACAAACTGATATAACTCAAATTCTGAAGGCCTAGATCTAGAAAGCCTACAATTTTCTATTCAAACGATCCTAGAAGCACACGATAACTTGATTCCTCCCGAGATTCCTGAAGAAGTAGCTGAGCAAGAAATAGTAGAAGAATATGAATCCTCTCCGAACATTTTTTGACATTTTTCGGATAGCATTTTTCAAGCTAATTTCAAAACAGTGCATCCTTACAATACTAGGAGCAAGATGACAAATAAGCCTTCTTCTGAAATTATGACGACTTTGCCTCCAAAATAGTCTAAATCAATTGAGACTAAACAGAATTCATTAAACCCAAGTTTAGATTATGATTTGATTGAAGATCTAAAAAAGCTTAGGGCTAACATTTCTGTTTACGAATTATTAAAATTCCCTTTTCTTTTGCAAAAAATACTGCAGAATATTGCGAAGAACAACAAAAATAGCAATCTGAACAACAACAAAGGTCTTCAAAACAACCCCAAAATTCCTCAGAAGGCCTCCACCAAAACTACATCCGAGCTTGATGATAAAAGAGACCTTCCTGTAAATATTGTTACAAATGTATATAAACCAGTTTCAGAGGCTGCGATTAAAAAACATCAAACTTCTACTGTTAATACTCGCAGAAATGTCCCTCCATTTTTGTTGACTTTTGAAATTTTCTATAGGAATTTACATAATTGTATGGTAGATTCAGGTGCGTCATCTAACGTAATGCCTTGGTCTGTCTGTCAAAAGATTAATGCCCAAGTTCAACCATCCATCTTGAAAATTATCCATCTCGATCGAACTAGTGTTAAAGTGATAGGCGAATTAAAAAATGTGCTTATAAGGTTGTCATCTAATCCTAAAGTCCATCAAGTGATTGATATCATTTTTGTAGATATCCCAGAAGTTTATGGTTTGTTTTTAAGTAGAGATTGGTCGGAACAATTACATGGCTATTTTGCGATGGATTGGTCTCACTTGTGGCTTCCCAAGAATGGAAAGCCTAACGGAATCAAGGTAAATCATGAACGTTATCTGAAGTTCACAGTAACTAATTTAAATGACCCCAATGAACCATTCACTCCTTCTGCCAATTCGCCCAAAATATAGGGGATGGATACTTTTTTCGGAAATTTCATGGCCAAAACTTCTACCATCACTGACCCAGAACAACAATCTGAAATTATGACATGCACGCAGTCAACAGCCTTCTCTCAGTGGTCACATGCACCCGACAAAAATCAAATATTGTCTCTTTACTTTGATGGGTCAAAATCTAAGGAAGGAATTGGTCCAGGGTGCGTTCTCATCGATCCAGTAGGTAACAAGACTCTGATTGCTTGCCGGTTATATTTCGAATGTACAAACAATACGACCAAATATGAGGCACTCCTGCAAGGTCTTATAAAAGAACTAGATTTGAACATTCAAAATTTGAATGTCTTTGGTGATTCAGAAATCGTGGTTCGACAGGTAAAAAATTCTATCCACTATTTATCCCCGCACCTAAAAAGCTATTAGACTGAGTTATGGAATTTGATGAAAATTTTTCCACATTTAAAATAAATTATATTCCTAGATTGAATAATTATGAAGTTGATTTGTTAGCTAACGTCACTTCAAAACTTTTTCCTGCAGAAGGCTTATCTCCGAATGCATTTTCCATCGAACTGTTGTTCAGACCTTTCGTTCCAGACAACATCATGAATTGGAGAGTCTTCAATGACGATCAATAGATTATAAGTTTTCTGCATATGGAAGAAACTTTCTAGGGCGCGATGATCGACGAAGGTACCCATGACGAAAATCTTCATGACTTTACGGTAATACCAAATCCGAGATCCCCGGAATCCGCATCAAACATGGTAAACTCTATCTCAAAATCTGTGGTTAGGTTAGAAAATTTTTATGATCTTCATGATAAGTTCAGAAAATCAGTGAATTGTAAAATGAATAGTTCCTCTTTGACACATGAAAAAGTAAATTTGGGAACTAAAGATAACCCACAGTGCATCAATTTAGGGTTGGGGTGTTCTGAGCAATAAAATGTAGCATTTATTAAGTTGTTTAAGGAATTCAAAGATGTTTTTTCCTGGACGTACGATGACCTAAAAACCTTTGATCCTAACATCATGCAACACATTATTCCCATGAAACCCCAGACCCAACCTTTTCAACAAAAGTTAAGGAAAATGCACCCAAAACTTGAACCAACGGTCAAGAAGGAATTAAAAAAACTCTTGAACGCTAAAATAATCTTCCCAGTTAGGCATACACAATGGATCTCTAATCTTGTCCCTATCAGAAAGAAGAGTGGTGAAATCCAACTATGTGTCGATTTCTGAAATCTTAAACGAGCGTCTGATAAAGAAAACTACCCTGTCCCTCCCATGGAACAGATCCTTCAATAGGTATTCGGTTTTGAAAGATTATCCTTATTGGATGGTTTTTCACAGTATAACCAAGTCCTTATGTCTCCCTCAAACCAGCTCAAAACTACTTTCCGTACCCCATGGGGCACTTACGCTTATAGAAAGATGCCCTTTGGAATTATAAACGCCGGTGCCACTTTTCAGAGAGCGATGGACATTACTTTTTGTGGCTTAATCAATCAATCTGTAGTAGTTTACCTAGATGACGTCACTGTATTCTCAAAAAATAAAGAAGATCATCTAGCTCATTTAATATCTGTTCTACAGCGATGTCGTAAGTACGACATTTCTTTAAATCCTAAAAAATCTATCTGTGTAGTAGAACAAGGTAAGCTCCTCAGATTCATTGTATTGAATGAAGGGATGATTATCGACCATGAAAGAACCCAAGTCATTTCCAAACTGCCCCCTCCCTCATCAAAAAAGTCCATGCAATCTTTCTTAGGTCAGATAAACTTTGTTAGGAGATTCATCCCCAGTTTTTCAGAAATGGTGAGACCATTACAAAACTTAATAAAAAAGGATGTATAGTACCATTGGGGACCTTTAGAAAGTCAAACTTTTTATTCAATAAAAAAATCCATAATAGACGCTCCTTCTCTAATGAGCCTTGACTTTTCACAAGACTTCACCCTCGACACGTTTTCCTTTGACCGATCTTACGCTGTTGTCCTAACTCAAAAGAACGTTGAAAACAATGAAGTCCCAATTGCCTTTATGAGCTTAGCCTTCAAGGGGGAGGAACTTAATTACCCAGCAGTAGATCAACAAGATTATGTTGTTTTCAAAGCAGTAAAACACTTCCGATCTTATATGTTGAAATATAGGACAAAAATCATTGTCCCTTACCCGGTTGTCATAAATTTGTTAGTACAGAAAGAACTAGGATAAAAAAGGGCTAACTGGGTCACATACTTACAAGAATATGACATAGAAATCACCCCAGCACAAATTGTAAGAGGCCAAGGTTTATGTAAGTTGGTCGCTGATTCAACTATAGGACAGCAAAATGAAACTGATATGTTAACTCCAAATCAGCACTATCAAAATCAAATCTGTTGTGCGCAAAACCCTGTTGGTTCCTGGTACGACAACAACAAATTTTGTCTTATACATGGATCATCTCCCCGTCACCTTGATCCCAATAAAAGGAGAGCACTAATATTAAAATCTGATTCTTTTCAGCTGATTAATGATATTTTGTCTCGCCAAAATTTTGATGGAATACTTATGCACTGTCTTGAAAAAGTCTTATTGGAATTACATGCAGGGGAAGCTGGTGGGAATTTCGGTGGAGACACCACTGCCCATAAAGTATTAATAGTGGGTTATTACTGTCCTACCCTTTTTAAAGATGCTCATGCCTTATGTCACAAGTGTGTGATTTTTCAAAAGGCATCCAGACGGATACAGAAACTAGAGGTCCCTTTGCAACCAGTTTCGGTAGACTCCCCTTTTCAGCAGTGGGGTCTGGATATTATAGGCCCAATCAATCTACCATCCTCGCAGCAGCATAAATACATCATAACAGCCACAGATTATTTCACCAGGTGGTCCAAGGCTACCCCATTAAAAGCTGTAAATACCAGCCAGGTAATATCCTTCTTGAATTCAAATATTATCACTCATTTTGGTATCCCTGAATGCCTAGTATTTGACAATGCTTCTTATTTTTTGTCTCTTGAAATGAGTGATTTCTCTCTAGAAAAAGGAATTAAATTAAAGTACTCTTCCATCTATTACCCTCAAGGCAATGGTTTGGCGGAATCAACTAATAAAAATCTGATCAAAATTATCAAGAGAACGGTCTCCGAAAACCATAAATATTGGCATAATGCACTGTTAAACGCAATCTGGACTGATAGAGTAACTCCTAAAACTATTGTGGGTAATTCACCTTTCTTTCTCATTTACGGTAGGGAAGCGATTCTTCCACCACATGTCCTTCTTCCATATCTGCAGTTATCGTAGAAGGTACATGAAGAAGACTGTCCCCCCTTGGAGAGTCAAATTAACGCTTTGTTAAAGCTAGAGGAAGTGAGGGCTCAAGCAAAACAAAAATTGGATCAACATCAACTTATTGTTAAAAACTGGTTTGATTCCAATTATGCCTCTGATAGAAATTTTGAGGTAGGTGACCTTGTCCTAAAATGGGACAAACCTCATGAGGGAAAAGGAGAGCATACTAAGTTTCAGAAATTATGGTTGGGGCCATTTTTAATTGCTGAGAAACTAGGTCCTAGTTCCTTTCTCTTACAGAATTTAGAGGGACATCCAGACACCTTCCTGGTGAATGGCCAAGCTCTAAAAAAGTACTTTTCCTGATGACACTCCCATGCACCCTTTGTCAATATTTTATGTTTTGTTTTATTTGCTATGTGTTTTTCCTTTTCTGGTTTGTTTTGATTTATGCTTATCTATCTTTCTTTTGAAACACATATGCCTGCACCACGGGCTAGCTCAGACAAAGATAACATAAAAATTTCCCCTCGAAAATGACTGTTGAAAGTTGTTAAAACATCAATTGTTGTATTTCTCTGAATTTGCAGCCCCGTTGAAGATGACTTGTTGTTTGAAAAGCGTTTCTTGATTTGAATCTTCAACTGAAGGTATTCATGACCATTTATAAAAATCCTTTTTACGATGTCCCTGTTCTTTAAGAGAACAACTCAATGATGTATCCTTTCTCTTGAAAGTCAGTTTTATTAATAAACTATTTCTATATCTTGATGAAGGACAGCTAAAAACATTTGTCAAGGTCTGTGACATACTAAGATGTGTTAAAAAACAAGAATTTTCAGTGTCACTCGCCGGGACACTGAACAGGTCTGCTGGCAGAGGGTAAATGCATGCACGACGCCAAGATAACTTTGTTGGGGTACTGAACAAGCCCATTGGAAGCGAAGCAATGTCAGGTAAAAGAAAATTCTCAGATATGGATTCTGTTTTGACCTTAAATGTCCTTCGTTCTGATCTGGAATTTCTTGACGGGATACAGATATTGGAGTGGGTTAATTGACATCCCTGTCGAGGCTATGGACGCTTGCTGGCAGCAGTGGTCATTTCAACAGTATTGAAGATTTTAACTTTAGCATCGTGGCTCTCTATTGCTAAGATTTTCATCAGTTTTCATCTCTTTAAAAATAACAGTGGTCTAAAACTGGAATGCATTATAATTATTTTTGATGCTCAGACAACTTTTTGGTTGTTTTCGATTCGAAGTTTTTTCTGATTATTCTAATCTGAATTCGTTCATTTGGCAGAGATAACTTCTTCTCCCAGCATGTCGCCATTGTTGGCAGTGAGTACATAATTATCATTTTTATAAAGTTGCCTACACAGGGTCTATGAAATTTTACTACTCTTCATAAGCGTTTCTTCAAACGATAGTTGTAAATCATCGCATTTTACCTATCATCTATTCATGCTTCATTTTCATGAATGAAAGCATGAAAACTCGCAACTATCGTCATCATTCTGTTTTAATTGTTCATTGAAAGCATGTCGTTTATGATAGAATTGTGATTTCTTGCTATGAACATGTTGCTCTCATTGTTTATGATCGTTTCAATTCTAAGAATGCCTAAGAAACTTATGGTTGTTTGAATGAAAGACCCCCATCAATTGGTATTTGATTTTTGTATTAATTTTGGTTTGATGTTTGACCATATTTCTTTCATGGAACCTTTGGCTATTCAATTTTTGTAAATCACCTATCTTTGCAAACAAACTTTGATGTGCGCACTATGTTTTCAAAGTACTCTATGTACCCAATGCCAAGGTGGCATACGACGTACATCATGCCATTACTCCTTAGCATGGTATCAGGCTTCACAAATTCACTTACACGCTTTGTGATTAACACCTCTTCCCACCGTTTGAATCATCACAACTTGCATTGATAAGGCTGGGGGTTATGGCTATGTGGCCTTTCTCCAAACCCTACCTGTGTATCCTATGTTAATAACCTATTCATTCGGCATGGATCCAGTAGTAAGGGTCGAACCGAATGGCGTCCAGACCCTTCTTTCGTATGATAACACTAGGGAGGATTTGGAACAGAATGGTTGGCATTTGTTCATCGAAAAATTTCAAGGTTTTAACCTCCAGGTCGCCCAAGAGTTTGCCTTAACCTTTGATGGTTGTAGGGAAAATATTGGTGATGTGCAGTTAGAAGTGACAGAAGAGTTCTTAAGCCAAGCCACGGGATTGCCAGCAATTGGTCAGAAATGGTTGAAGAATGCGAAAGTGGAGGAGGTCCCTTGGACGTTACTATTTACCTCATGAAAAATATCCAGTTGTGATCGAGGTATGCCGATTTCATTCTTGAAACCTAGATGGCATGATTTACTTGCTGTAGTGAAGCAATTCATCACTTGTGAGGGTCGATTCAGACTAGTTTTCCTATATCATCTATGCCTCCTTATGAGTTTTATTGGCTTTCCATTGAATATGCCTTACTACCTACTCATAAATCTGTATAAAATGGGTAAACGGTTTAGGAAACAGAGGTCTGATTCAAGTTAATTTCATCATGGTTTGATTAAAATCATCCTCATGCACCAGTTACAATCACAAAACAATTGTTGGGATGCGTTCATTTCACGAAATGGTTTTGGCAACAATGAATTGGGACAGGTAGATAAGTCGGTCATTGTTGAAACCCTTGTGAACCCTACAGCCTCTTCTCCACCACTCCAAGCCTATGATTTTTCTCCTAATAACGAACCCTCAACCTACCCTGATATCATTCAACAGGACAATCAACCAGGTTCACATCCAAAGGATAGCGCTAAAACTGTTAAGAAACCTACAGGAAAGAAGCTGAAGGGCAGTGTTGATGTCAATTTCAAGAACAAAAGGGTTGATCATTTAATTTCTCGATGTGCTCGAAATAAAATGAAACCCCGTGCAGACACACTCAACACGATTGAGGTGAGTGAAGACTCAGACTCAAAAATTGAAAAATTCTTGGCTAAAGAGGACCGTGTGTCATTCGGGCTATACCCTGACCAACCCTATGACTATGTTAACAATCTGCCTCCTTGTCTAAAGGAAAACCCAGAATTTCCTGGCATCCAACTCTGTGATAAGCCTACCATTCGCATGGAGGATTCTCTGACCCTTAATGTTGTTAGTGCTAATGCAAATTCCTTACGGTCACAGTGTGATGAGTGTCGATCGAGGATCGGCAGGTACTATACTGATGTTCCACTAGTACAGTCGCGACTCAAGTCTTTAAGAGACCAAGTTGATATGTTGACAAATGAAAACAACAGACTTGAATCCATTATCCAAGGGAAGGAGAAACGATTGAAAACTACAGGTTGTGTCATTTTCAATAATGTAGAGGCAACAACAGTTATCGTAAATTCCAAAATTTCTTGATAAGTTTTGATTCCATGATTTGAGGTATGATGTTTTTAATTTTTAGCATGATTTTTTCACTCTTAAGTTAGGATATTCGAATTGATTGAAGAAACTATTTTTCTTATTAAGATTAGTTTGTTTTGTTTGTTTAATGAAATATGATTGCATTTGCTATTATAACTAGCTACAGAATCGTAAGATTCTGTAGCCAGTTATAAAATTTTGAATTGTTTGATTTGATAATTGAAAACATATCTGAAATCTTCTCATTTTCATTTGTTTTCAGGATGATTAAGAAGCCCATGATTTTCAAGGATATATGAGGCACTTTTTGAGATCTCCTAGCCATATTAATTTTGTATTTTGAATAGTTAGAAAATAGACTGCTGGTAGTTTTTGATATTTAGTGAAATCAGGTTGGTTGCATCCCCCATTATTTTTTGAAACAAACTTGATCTTATCAATAGGAAACANTGTAAATACCAGCCAGGTAATATCCTTCTTGAATTCAAATATTATCACTCATTTTGGTATCCCTGAATGCCTAGTATTTGACAATGCTTCTTATTTTTTGTCTCTTGAAATGAGTGATTTCTCTCTAGAAAAAGGAATTAAATTAAAGTACTCTTCCATCTATTACCCTCAAGGCAATGGTTTGGCGGAATCAACTAATAAAAATCTGATCAAAATTATCAAGAGAACGGTCTCCGAAAACCATAAATATTGGCATAATGCACTGTTAAACGCAATCTGGACTGATAGAGTAACTCCTAAAACTATTGTGGGTAATTCACCTTTCTTTCTCATTTACGGTAGGGAAGCGATTCTTCCACCACATGTCCTTCTTCCATATCTGCAGTTATCGTA
The DNA here is from genome assembly GCA_000966675.3 of Picea glauca. Classification (NCBI taxonomy): domain Eukaryota; kingdom Viridiplantae; phylum Streptophyta; class Pinopsida; order Pinales; family Pinaceae; genus Picea; species Picea glauca. Next base: position 22,652 of record JZKD02S2296735.1, on the reverse strand, counting down.
GAAGGTACATGAAGAAGACTGTCCCCCCTTGGAGAGTCAAATTAACGCTTTGTTAAAGCTAGAGGAAGTGAGGGCTCAAGCAAAACAAAAATTGGATCAACATCAACTTATTGTTAAAAACTGGTTTGATTCCAATTATGCCTCTGATAGAAATTTTGAGGTAGGTGACCTTGTCCTAAAATGGGACAAACCTCATGAGGGAAAAGGAGAGCATACTAAGTTTCAGAAATTATGGTTGGGGCCATTTTTAATTGCTGAGAAACTAGGTCCTAGTTCCTTTCTCTTACAGAATTTAGAGGGACATCCAGACACCTTCCTGGTGAATGGCCAAGCTCTAAAAAAGTACTTTTCCTGATGACACTCCCATGCACCCTTTGTCAATATTTTATGTTTTGTTTTATTTGCTATGTGTTTTTCCTTTTCTGGTTTGTTTTGATTTATGCTTATCTATCTTTCTTTTGAAACACATATGCCTGCACCACGGGCTAGCTCAGACAAAGATAACATAAAAATTTCCCCTCGAAAATGACTGTTGAAAGTTGTTAAAACATCAATTGTTGTATTTCTCTGAATTTGCAGCCCCGTTGAAGATGACTTGTTGTTTGAAAAGCATTTCTTGATTTGAATCTTCAACTGAAGGTATTCATGACCATCTATAAAAATCCTTTTTACGATGTCCCTGTTCTTTAAGAGAACAACTCAATGATGTATCCTTTCTCTTGAAAGTTAGTTTTATTAATAAACTATTTCTATATATTGATGAAGGACAGCTAAAAAAAAAATTCAAGGTCTGTGACATACTAAGATGTGTTAAAAAACAAGAATTTTCAGCGTCACTCATCGGGACACTGAACAGGTCTGCTAGCAGCGGGTAAATGCATGCATGACGCCAAGATAACTTTGCTGGGGTACTGAACAAGCCCACTGGCAGTGAAGCAATGTCAGGGAAAAGAAAATTCTCAGATATGGATTCTGTTTTGACCTTAAATGTCCTTCGTTCTGATCTTGAATTTCTTGACAGGATACAGATATTGGAGTGGGTTAATTGACATCCCTGTCGAGGCTATGGATGCTTGCTGGTAGCAGTGGTCGTGTCAACAGTATTGAATATTTTAACTTTAGCATCGTGGCTCTCTTTTGCTAAGATTGTCATCATTTTTCGTCTCTTTAAAAATAACAGTGGTCTAAAACTGGAATGCATTATAATTATTTTTGATGCTCAGACAACTTTTTGGTTGTTTTCGATTCGAAGTTTTTTCTGATTATTCTAATCTGAACTCGTTCATTTGGCAAAGATAACTTCTTCTCCCAGCATGTCGCCATTGTTGGCAGCGAGTACATAAATATCATTTTTATAAAGCTGCCTACACAGGGTCTATGAAATTTTACTACTCTTCATAAGCGTTTCTTCAAACGACAGTTGTAAATCATTGCATTTTACCTATCACCTATTCATGCTTCATTTTCATGACTGAAAGCATGAAAAATCGCAACTATCGTCATCATTCTATTTTAATTGTTCATTGAAAGCATGTCATTTATGATAGAATTGTGATTTCTTTCTATGAACATGTTGCTCTCATTGTTTATGATCGTTTCGATTCTAAGAATGCCTAAGAAACTTATGGTTGTTTGAATGAAAGACCCCCATCAATTGGTATTTGATTTTTGTATTAATTTTGGTTTGATGTTTGACCATATTTCTTTCATGGAACCTTTGGCTATTCAATTTTTGTAAATCACCTATCTTTGCAAACAAACTTTGATGTGCGCACTATGTTTTCAAAGTACTCTATGTACCCAATTCCAAGGTGGCATACGACGTATATCATGCCATTACTCCTTAGCATGGTATCAGGTTTCACGAATTCACTTACACACATTGTGATTAACACCTCTTCCCACCGTTTGAATCATCACAGCTTGCATTGATAAGGCTCGGGGTTATGGCTATGTGGCCTTTTTCCAAACCCTACCTGTGTATCCTATGTTAATAACCTTTCCATTTGACATGGCTCCAGTAGTAAGGGTCGAACCGAATGGCGTCTAGACCCTGCTTTTGTATGATAACACTAGGGAGGATTTGTAAAGGAATGGTTGGCATTTGTTCATCGAAAAATTTCAAGGTTTTAACCTCCAGGTCGCCCAAGAGTTTGCCTTAACCTTTGATGGTTGTAGGGAAAATATCGGTGATGTGCAGTTAGAAGTGACAGAAGAGTTCTTAAGCCAAGCCATGGGATTGCCAGCAATTGGTCAGAAATGGTTGAAGAATGTGAAAGTGGAGGAGGTCCCTTGGACGTTACTATTTACCTCATGAAAAATAGCCAGTTGTGATCGAGGTATGCCGATTTCATTCTTGAAACCTAGATGGCATGATTTACTTGTTGTAGTGAAGCAATTCATCACTTGTGAGGGTTGATTCGGACTAGTTTTCCTATATCATCTACGCCTCCTTATGAGTTTTATTGGCTTTCCATTGAATATTCCTTACTACCTACTCATAAATCTGTATAAAATGGGTAAACGGTTTAGGAAACAAAGGTCTGATTCAAGTTTATTTCATCATGGTTTGATTAAAATAATCCTCATGCACCAGTTACAATCACAAAATGATTGTTGGGATGCGTTCATTTCATGAAATGGTTTTGGCAACAATGAATTGGGACAGGTAGATAAGTCGGTCATTGTTGAAACCCTTGTGAACCCTACAGCCTCTTCTCCACCACTCCAAGCCTGTGATTTTTATCCTAATAATGAACCCTCAACCTACCCTGATATCATTCAACAGGACAATCAACCAAGTTCACATCCAAAGGATAGCACTAAAACTGTTAAGAAACCTACAGGAAAGAAGCTGAAGGGCAATGTTGATGTCAATTTCAAGAACAAAAGGGTTGATCATTTAATTTCTCGATGTGCTCGAAATAAAATGAAACCCCGTGCAGACACACTCAACACGATTGAGATGAGTGAAGACTCAAACTCAAAAATTGAAAAATTCTTGGCTAAAGAGGACCGTGTGTCATTCGGGCTATACCCTGACCAACCCTATGACTATGTTAACAATCTGCCTCCTTGTCTAAAGGAAAACCTAGAATTTCCTGGCATCCAACTCTGTGATAAGCCTACCATTCGCATGGAGGATTCTCTGACCCTTAATGTTGTTAGTGCTAATGAAAATTCCTTACGGTCACAATGTGATGAGTGTCGATCGTGAATCGACAGGTACTATACCGATGTTCCACTGGTACAGTCACAACTCAAGTCTTTAAGAGACCAAGTTGATATGTTGACAAATGAAAACAACAGACTCAAATCCATTATCCAAGGGAAGGAGAAACGATTGAAAACTACAGGTTGTGTCATTTTCAAGAATGTAGAGGCAACAACAGTTATCGTAAATTCCAAAATTTCTTGATACGTTTTGATTCCATGATTTGAGGTATGATGTTTTTAATTTTTAGCATGATTTTTTCACTCTTAAGTTAGGATATTCGAATTGATTGAAGAAACTATTTTTCTTATTAAGATTAGTTTGTTTTGTTTGTTTAATGAAATATGATTGCATTTGCTATTATAACTAGCTACAGAATCGTAAGATTCTGTAGCCAGTTATAAAATTTTGAATTGTTTGATTTGATAATTGAAAACATATCTGAAATCTTCTCATTTTCATTTGTTTTCAGGATGATTAAGAAGCCCATGATTTTCAAGGATATATGAGGCACTTTTTGAGATCTCCTAGCCATATTAATTTTGTATTTTGAATAGTTAGAAAATAGACTGCTGGTAGTTTTTGATATTTAGTGAAATCAGGTTGGTTGCATCCCCCATTATTTTTTGAAACAAACTTGATCTTATCAATAGGAAACAGTTATGTTTCCTGAAACCTATATAAACCTATTATTTTGTAAACATTGAAGCATCTCAGCCTGGGCCAAGTGTATGGGCGTTTTTATCATGAACTTGAATGGAATATGATGCACGTTACAACTTTAGCTTTTATGTATGATGTTTTCATTCAAGTTATGTTTATTTCAATTTGATAATAGATTATGATTGCTTTTGTTGGCATAGTTTATTGCGAGTTGATATCATTCGATTTATATATACTGTCCATATCTCGTGTTTCAGAACAAAATACGCAGTGATCATATATTCAATTTAAATTAGTAGATTCATCTCTAATTTATGTTGAATGTTTGCATGCAAGTTCTTACAGAAAGATTTATCGCATCGTAGTAATTTGCAAATCATATGATTACTGTAATTGTATCTATGCAATGTTCTATTGTTATAATTCAATCTCCAGCATTATCATTCCTCATTTATTAGGGGCAGTCCCAAGATCTGTAGAAGGTTTACTTCATCAAATAAAAGTGGTTATATATTCAACAGCGAATAGACATTGGATGCAAATAACAGGTCAGCCTGTTACTTGATTTCGTCAGCTTGTTAAATATAGAAGTTTTCTCTATGTAAAACATTTTCTGCTATCTATGATTTTCTGTTTAATTAGGAAGTTTAATGTGTGATGTCATGAATGTATACATTTAAGAAAACAAAAACTAAAAAATTAGATAGTGTTTTTACTTGCTTTATTATTATCGTTAAAAGTAATCAATCCACATTTGATTTTTTCGAGTTTAGATTAAAGCTCGTGCTTTGTGTTAGCGACATTTGTTGCACAGGGATGTTTTCCTCTCTGATTTGAGGCATCTGATGTAAACACATGGAGGTGGGATTTTGAAAGCCCGTCAGCTGAGATTTATTCAAAGGCCGTAGCCATAAATGTAAAGTGAGCCTGATCATGGACACAAGAAGAAATGAAGGAGATCTAGACCGTCCGTCTGAGAAGGGATGCGTGGCAAGAGATCGGCATCATTGGGAAAGTCCCGACAGGGAAGCGCCCATCGGGGAACTTGAAGCCATCGGAATATCAAGGATCTTGGGGACGAGTAATTCGTGCACTTCAAAAATGCAAACCGTGAAACCCCAATGGAGATTATGGTCAAGGGCATATGGTAGTTGTCACTTGGACCAGGTCCTATTCAAAGGGCTAGCATGGAAGGAGCCATCGAGGATCGGCGATTCACTAGTCTGGAAGACTAGTGAATCGTGACATCGTGAATTCCGAAACTCCGATGGAGGGTTTGACTATGGTCACACGGAGACAGGTCATATGGATCAGGTTCCAATTGGTAGGGGCTAACTCATTGAGGTGAAGCTCATCGCAAATCGGGTATCGGAGTTTCGAGGAGCAAGCGCCCCTTGTTTTTTGCATTTTGAAATCCCGAACCTCGAATTCCCGATAGCGCTCAGGACTGGGCCCATGGTTCTGGTGTCTGGTCATAAGAAAAGAGGTCTGAGAGAGGGGCGCTTTCGTTTTTATTTGGCCAAACGTTCCGAATTAGTTCTCAGAAGGGGGGCACTGTACTCTGCCAACTCCAGCCCGATGAGATTTGGATCCTGGTACCTACTCAGAATGGATAAAGGAGAAAGAGGGTGGGTGAAGTCTCACGTCACCCATTTATTGCAGAGTATGGAGGTCCCGGTTGAAATTTACCCAGGAGGGCCCCTTGTACCAGTTCTCTTCAGGAAAGTCACGCCGAGTCTCCAACTCACCAGGGGATCCTGTACACACCAATTCAACATCCAAAGGGCTCAACTACACCCTGGTGCGAGCCATGCTGAATTAAAGGCAGCGTATGACAGAGCAATGCAGGCCAAATTTGATTGAGGCGACGCCATCCATTGAAAGTTTTGAGACGCCTCTGCTGGGCGGAAGGAGGGGAAGAGTATGTGTAGGCATTTTTTCCATTTTTGTAAGGATCGAGGGTAGAGCAGAGATCCCTACTGTAAAGTTTAATAGACATCCTAGTTTGTTGGATATGCATCTATATTTGAGATATCTTGTTTATGACAGACAGTTTTTCTCACTCCATCTAATTTTGTTTCATGATTAGAGAGTTCGTGATTGACTGAATCGCGCGAATCATTGCAGTTCTATTATGATAAATGATTTGTCGTTGCATTATTATATTCTCTGGTTTTCTGTATTTAAGTGTAAGAAGACCTTGTGTTTGAATGCCTTCTTCTGCAGTTTGTTAGGAACCTGTCGTTTATAACAGACCTTCGCACTCCTTCCATATAAGTCTTCCATCTGTTCACCCTTTACTACACTCACTGTCTGAAGTTTATAAAGACCTCACTCACCTATGCATGCCTGGCCTAGTTTGGAGTTGGAATGATATCATTTTGAGTTGGATTCCATTCGGTCACCCCATCTATAAACAAACTGTGACATAAAACTGATGGGTGTCGGGCTTTGCTCCTGATAGAAATCCAGGAGTGACTTCTGTCGCCAACATTTATGGCGTCGTTGCCAGGGATGAAGTTGAATATATTCCCTGGGATTGAACGACAATGATTAGCTGATTCTGAAGGTGCATCAGATATTAGAACTATTGAGATTGCTGATGTGCACCTGGCAACTCCATTGTGACGACTCCACTGGGGAGAACTTGATATATCAATTATGGCTTTCAGAGGTAGACACACGCGGTCTCATCCACAGCTGCCCCTAGCTACACCTCGAACCAATCCAGAGGTGGTTCTCAGACAAGGAAAGGCCCCTGAAGAAGAAGCTTCCACTGCCAAAACAGGTAATCCGCTATCTCCTTTTGTACGAACTCCATTTTCTCCTCCTCAGTTTCTTAATAGACCTCCTTCAGAAGTTTCCCGTTTCCTGAATTTCGGGAGTGTTCCTACTGAGTTTTTCCCTCCTGGTCTGGGATTGGAGGGAGAGATCCTTGTCACTCCTCTCTCCTCTGAATTTGTTCCTTGGCGTAGACCCGGGACCACAGAAGATTTTCCCACTCCTGCGCAAGGAGGAGTTCCTGCTGACTTGAGCTCGGTATCTTTCTCATTAGATCCTCTCTTGTTCCCCACTCCAATTCTAGGCTCGTTCCCAATAGTCCCTTCATGAACTCCTTCTCCTCCGAGTTCTCCTCCACCTAATATTCCTATGGCCGGAGCAAATCCCCCTATGACCAAAATAGAGTTCATCATAGCCGCTAGATACGCTCCCCTCGTTCTGCCACAACCTCTCAATAACCTCCCAGCAGAAGGGTACCTTAAGCAGCTGCCCAAGTTTATAGGCGAGGGGGACATAACCACTGAAGAGCACCTAGCATCCTTTTACACTTTCACAGATGATAATGTTATCATGCACACAGACGTATGGATGAGGATTTTTGTCCATAGTCTCCAAGGAGAGGCTAGAAAATGGTTCAGGGCCCTACCTCCTGGATCTATTGATGGGATCAAAGCTCTAGATAATGCCTTTTTGAGACAGTGGGGAGATAAAAAAGACTTCATGTATTACATGACAGAGTTTGGGTCATTGAAGAGAAAGGAAGGAGAGTTTGTTTCTGACTTCTCCAAGAGATTTAATAAAATGTACAACAGAATCCCTGCTGAGATAAAACCCTCCGAAGCCTTTGCAATGATCACTTACTCCAACGCCTTTGATCCTGATTTCTGCCTACTACTGAGGGAGAGAAAAGATGCTACGCTGGCACACATGCAAGACGCAGCCATGGAGGTAGAATCCAACATATTGGCTGTCAACCGACTCGGGAATGCCAGTGATAGAAATACCTCCAAGAACAGTCCTGAAGCTTCCTCATCCAGTTCCTCTCCCCTACCCCATCAGACAGATGAGATAGCTAGAATGCTAAAATCACTTGTTGCCAAGGTAGAAAGGTTGGAATTAGAAGGGAAGCCCATGTACAGAAATCCCCAAAACAATGATAATAGAGGTTTCAGGCGACCAGCTAATAATATGCCTCAGGTTTTCCCGAGGGAACAAAGGGGAAAGGACAGAGAAGATCAAAGGGTTAAACCCGCCCTCCAAAATAACCTGATAGATCATGAAGAGAGAGAGGATATAGATGAGTTTGGCCTTGAAATTCACTGTATTGAAGAAACTTCCCCTTTTCCCCATTTGACGTAGTCAGCGTATGAATAATCACTGATGAGTGCTCAGATTCATGAGTTGGGGAAAGAAGAAAGGCCTGTTCACACTTCTAATAGATATAATCTCATGTCTAGAAGGAAAGGAGGAGACTTCGACAGCTCAGACCATCCCTTCATAGAAAATAGGCCTACTAAAACTGCCACAGCCGCAGCTAAAGAAAAGAAGACTCAGAGTGCTTTGCCAGTAGCTAAAGAACCTGTCGCTGAGGTAAGAGAAGCTCCTAAACCTACCCCCTCCTTCAATTTTGAGCATGAGATTCAGAAGATTAGGATTCATGTACCTCTCTATGAGCTAGTTAAAAATGACGACTTCAAAAGGTCCCTCTCCAAGTTGCTACAATCAGACCCCCCCAGCCTCCCTCTGACTCAATAAACCTTCAAGATGAAAAGCCTGTAGTTGTCTTAGGGCCCATGGTAGAAGATAGAGATGATTCATCCCCTCCCTTCTACACATCCCTGAATATACATTATAAAGTGTTGCATAACTGCCTCATGGACTTAGGGGCTTCCCATAACCTTATGCCCAAAATAGTGATGGAAGAGTTGGGATTAGAAGTGACCAGGGCCTACCATGATTTATACTCTTTTGATTCAAGGAGGGTGCAATGTCTAGGAGTCATCAAGGACCTAGTGGTTTCTCTGTTTCAACTGCCCATGAAAAGTGTGGTCATGGATATTGTGGTAGCCGACGTTCCCCCCAAATTCGGTATGTTGTTGTCTAGATCATGGATCGAAAAATTGGGAGGGACACTACAGATGGATCTCACGTATGCTACCATTCCAGTCTTTGGAGGGGAACAAAGGAGATTATACAGAGAAGCCTAGCTAGCCTATATTGTCAGTGATGAAGAAGACCCTACCAATCACCCCATCTTTGCACTTGACACTGACTTGGGGTCTAGTTTGTTGCAGCTTACCGATGCCCCTGAAAGCTCTTTACTAATCAGAAAACATCTCGGCCCTGATCATCCGATTTCCCCTCAAAGCTCCCCTGTGTGGAAGAGGTTTTTTTATGGAGCTTCTTCTAGTGAAGGCGCTGGCGCTGGAGTGGTTTTCATATCACCTTGTCAAGAAATCTTGTCTATGTCATACAAGATGGAATTCGAAGCCACCAACAATGTGGCGGAATACGAAGCTCTTGTTATGGGTATGAGGGCCGCAAAGGAAATGGGAATTGAGGAAATGGCAATATTCAGAGATGCTGAGTTGATTATTCAGTAGGTAAGGAATGCTTATCGTGCCCATAATCCTCGGCTTAGGAATTATCGGAATGAAGTATGGGACCTTATCGATAATTTCTTCTTGTCTTTTAACATTTCTTTCATTCTGAGGGGAGAAAATACCTTGGTTGATTCTTTAGCTGTCTCAACTAGTTTGCTCAAATTTTCTCTGCCGCCTATGGTAAAAAATGATGTTGAGATAAGGTATAGGCCCTCTGTTCTAGACAATGTCAAGCATTGGAAGGTGTTCGAGGATGATTCTGAACTCGAAAGGTTTCTCCAAGCAGTGGACGAATTTTATGCGTTTCATATTGACCAAGATCCTGATTTGGAAGGTGACCCTCGTCTTGAGAGGTTTTAAAATGAAATCGCTAATCATCAGATCATTCAGCTGCCTAGTAATCACATTTCGAGAGGACTTGTCCCTTTAGAAAGATTGTTCAATGGGAATGATGTACCAGTAAAGGGCAGGGTCTCAAACGAAGATACCGAGACAACTGAATGCAACATTGGCACACCGGAGGAGCCCAGGTTTGTCAAACTATCAAGCAGTTTGACAAGAGAACAGAAGGCCAAATACACGGAGTTGCTCAAAGAGTTCGTCGATGTGTTCGCATGGACATATGAAGACCTCAAGACGTACGACACATCTTTCATCGAGCACAAGATCCCACTAAAGGAAGAGGTTAAACCATTTAGACAGAAGCTGAGACAGATAAATCTCATGTTGCTACCTATCATGGAGAAAGAAGTGAAGAAACTGTTAGATGCCAAAATCCTTGTCCCCTTGAGATATTCTGAATGGGTGGCCAATTTGGTCCCTGTAAGGAAGAAGAGTGGAGAAATCAGGCTCTGTGTTGATTTCAGGAATCTCAACATAAGCTCCAAGAAAGACAATTACCCCCTACCTAAGATGGAACACATACTGCAGAGGGTAATTGGTGCCTCCAGGATATCCATGATCGATGGGTTTTCTGGCTATAACCAGATATCAGTCATGCATGAAGACAGGGAGAAGACCGCCTTCACCACTCCTTGGGGCACCTTCATGTATGCCAAAATTCCATTCGGGCTTATGAATGCAGGAGAAACATTTCAGCGAGCCATGGATATAGCCTTCATCGGAGAAAAAGACCAATTTGTAGTGATCTACCTAGATGACATCACGGTCTTCTCCAGGTCTGATAAGGAGCATCGCTGCCACTTAAGGAAAGTTTTCTCGAAATGCCGAAGGTTTGGCCTTTCTCTGAATCCCAAGAAGTCCCTTTTTTCTATGTAGGAAGGGAAGTTATTGGGACATATAGTATTGGCAGAGGGAGTGAGAATTGATCCCAGCAGGGTGGAGGCAATTCAAGCCTTGTCACTTCCCAGGTCTAAAAAGGAGGTTCAGGCCTTTTGGGGGAAAATTAATTTTCTAAGGAGGTTTGTCTCGAATTTGGCCAAGCTAGTGAAACACATCACGACCATGCTCAGGAAGGGAAACAAAGTGAAATGGACCACTGAGCCCAGGACCTCTTTTGACCAAATAAAAAGGGCATTGATTGAGGCACCTATGCTTATCAGTCCTGACTATTCCAAAGAGTTCCCGATTTTCTCCTTTTCTTCTTTTGATACAGTGGTGGCGGTCTTATTGCAGAGAAATGCGGAAGGACGAGAACAACCCATTGCCTTCTTCAGCAAGGCATTGAGAGATGCAGAACTCCAATACGAGATCATGGGGAAGCAGGCTTATGCCTTGGTGAAAGCCCTCAAAGCTTTCAGAGTCTAAGTTTTTCATTCGAAAGTGACAACATACGTTCCTTCAGCTTCCGTAAAAGACATTCTTGTACAGCCGAACATAGATGGGAGAAGAGGCAAATGGATAGCAAAAATTCTGGAATTTGACTTGGAAATAAATCCCACCAAGCTGGTTAAGGGGCAAGGCCTAGCCAAGTTACTGGCTGAATCCAATTGTGAAGCCTTGGGAGTCAATTTCCTCAACATTCACTGAGGAAATCAGCAAACTGAGCTGCCCAGCCAATGCCCTCAAGATGGATTATCACTGGTAAATTGTGCCTGGTATCGTGATATTATTTACTTCCTGCGGGAATTGAAGCCTCTAGATGGAATGGATAAAAGCAAGGCAAGAGCTTTAAAGCTCAAGGCGGTCAGGTATTGTCTCATTAAGCAAGTTTTGTACTGGAGAGATCCTTTGGGGATGTTGCTGAGATGTTTGAACCCACCCGAATCCCAGAAGGTTATGTTTGATTTCCATAAAGGCCTTTGTGGGGGGCATCATTTCTGGAAAACCACAGCTCATAAGATCCTCAGGGCTGGATATTACTGGCCTACTTTATTCGTCGATGTTTGCAGGGAGGTCAGAGCTTGCACCAAATGTCAAAAGTTCTCAGGAAAGGAATAGCTCAAATCGCTTCCATTGAAACCCATAGTAGCTTCGGCACCTTTTTAGCAGTGGGGGTTGGACTTCATCGGAGAGATTCATCCTCCCTCAAGTGGTCAGCACAGATGGATCCTGACTGCAACAGATTATTTNGTTTTGATTCCATGATTTGAGGTATGATGTTTTTAATTTTTAGCATGATTTTTTCACTCTTAAGTTAGGATATTCGAATTGATTGAAGAAACTATTTTTCTTATTAAGATTAGTTTGTTTTGTTTGTTTAATGAAATATGATTGCATTTGCTATTATAACTAGCTACAGAATCGTAAGATTCTGTAGCCAGTTATAAAATTTTGAATTGTTTGATTTGATAATTGAAAACATATCTGAAATCTTCTCATTTTCATTTGTTTTCAGGATGATTAAGAAGCCCATGATTTTCAAGGATATATGAGGCACTTTTTGAGATCTCCTAGCCATATTAATTTTGTATTTTGAATAGTTAGAAAATAGACTGCTGGTAGTTTTTGATATTTAGTGAAATCAGGTTGGTTGCATCCCCCATTATTTTTTGAAACAAACTTGATCTTATCAATAGGAAACAATTATGTTTCCTGAAACCTATATAAACCTATTATTTTGTAAATATTGAAGCATCTCAGCCTAGGCCAAGAGTATGGGCGTTTTTATCGTGAACTTGAAAGGAATATGATGCACGTTACAACATTAGCTTTTCTGTATGATGTTTTCATTCAAGTTATGTTTATTTCAATTTGATAATAGATTATGATTTCTTTTGTTGGCATAGTTTATTGCGATTTGATATCATTCGATTTATATATACTATCCATATCTCGTGTTTCAGAACAAAATACACAGTGATCATATATTCAATTTAAATTAGTAGATTCATCTCTAATTTATGTTGAATGTCTGCATGCAAGTTCTTATAGAAAGATTTATCGCGTCGTAGTAATTTGCAAATCATATGATTACTGTAATTGTATCTATGCAATGTTCTATTTTTATAATTCAATCTCCATCATTATCGTTCCTCATTTATTAGGGGCAGTCCCAAGATCTGTAGAAGGTTTACTTCATCAAATTAAAGTGGTTAGATATTCAACAGCGAATAGACATTGGATGCAAATAACAGGTCATCCTGTTACTTGATTTCGTCAGCTTGTTAAATATAGAAGTTTTCTCTATGTAAAACATTTTCTGCTATCTATTATTTTATGTTTAATTAGGAAGTTTAATGTGTGATGTCATGAATGTATACATTTAAGAAAACAAAAACTAAAAAATTAGATAGTGTTTTTACTTGCTTTATTATTATCGTTAAAAGTAATCAATCCACATTTGATTTTTTCGAGTTTAGATTAAAACCTGTGCTTTGTGTTAGCGACATTTCTTGCACAGGGATGTTTTCCTCTTCGATTTGAGGCATCTGATGTAAACACATGGAGGTGGTATTTTGAAAGCCGGTCAGGTGAGATTTATTCAAAGGCCGCAGCCATAAATGTCAAGCGAGCCTGATCATGGACGCAAGAAGCAGCGAAGGAGATCTAGACCGTCTGTCTGAGAAGGGATGTGTGGCATGAGATCGGCGTCATCGGGAAAGTCCCGACAGGGAAGCGCCCATCGGGGAACTTGAAGCCATCGGAATATCAGGGATCTTGGGGACGAGTAATTCGTGCACTTCAAAAATGCGAACTGTGAAACCCCGATGGAGATTATGGTCAAGGGCATATGGTAGTGGTCACTTGGACCAAGGCCTATTCAAAGGGCTAGCACGGAAGGAGCCATCGGGGATCGAAGATTCACGAGTCTGGAGGACTAGTGAATTGTGACATCGTGAATACCGAAACTCCGATGGAGGGTTTGACTATGGTCACATAGAGACAGGTCATATGGATCAGGTTCCAACTAGTAGGGGCTAACTCATTGAGGTGGAGCTCATCGAAAATCGGGTATCGGAGTTTCGAGGAGAAAGCACCCCTTGTTTTTTGCATTTTGAAATCCCGAACCTCGAATTCCCGATAGCGCTCGGGACTGGGCCCATGGTTCTGGCGCCTGGTCATAAGAAAAGAGGTCTTAGAGAGGGGCACTTTCATTTTTATTTGGCCAAACATTATGAATTAGGTCTCAGAAGGGGGGCATTGTACTCTGCCAACTCCAGCCCGATGAGATTTGGATCCCGGTACCTGCTCAGAATGGATAAAGGAGAAAGAGGGTGGGTGAAGTCTCACGGCACCCATTTATTGCAGAGTATGGAGGTCCCGATTGAAATTTACCTAGGAGGGCTCCTTGTACCAGTTCTCTTCAGGAAAGTCACGCTGAGTCTCCAACTCACCAGGGGAACCTGTACACCCCAGTTCAACATTCAAAGGGCTCAGCTACCCCCTGGTGCGAGCCATTTTTAATTAAAGGTAGCATATGATAGAGAAATGCAGGCCAGATTTGATTGAGGCGACGCCATCCATTGAAAGTTTTGAGATTCCTCTGCTGGGCGGAAGGAGGGGAAGAGTATATGTAGGCATTTTTTCCATTTTTGTAAGGATCGAGGGTAGAGCAGAGCTCCCTACTGTAAAGTTTAACAGACATCCTAGTTTGTTGGATATGCATCTGTATTTGAGATATCTTGTTTATGACAGACAGTTTTTCTCACTCCATCTAATTTTGTTTCATGCTTAGAGAGTTCGTGATTGACTGAATCGCACAAATCATTACAGTTTTGTTATGATAAATGATTTGTCGTTGCATTATTGTATTCTCTGGTTTTCTGTATTTAAGTGTAAGAAGACCTTGCATTTGAATGCCTTCTTCTGCAGTCTGTTAGGAACCTATCGTTTGTAACAGACCTTCGCACTCCTTCCATATAAGTCTTCCATCTGTTCACCCTTTACTACACTCACTGTCTGAAGTTTATAAAGACCTCACTCACCTATGCATGCCTGGCCTAGTTTGGAGTTGGAATGATATCATTTTGAGTTGGATTCCATTTGGTCACCCCATCTATAAACAAACCGTGACATAAAACTGATGGGCGTCGGGCTTTGCTCCGGATAGCAATCCAGGAGTGACTTTCGTCGCCAACATTTATGGCATCATTGTTGGGGACGAAGTTGAATATATTCCCTGGGATTGAACGACAATGATTAGCTGATTCTGAAGGTGCATCATATATCAGAACTATTGATATTGCTGATGTGCACCTGGTGACTCCATTGTGACGACTCCACT
>JZKD02S2296724.1:0-34010 GCA_000966675.3 Picea glauca | reverse complement strand
TGTTGAGAACAATGAACCTTTTGCACTTTTTCTAGGAATGACCTGGATTGAGAAAGATTATATCTGAAGGAAAGCAGAGGAGGAAGCTACAGAGCAGAAAAAACAATAATTAAGGGACTTCATGGCTAGGAAAATAGCATGACTAATAGATGAACAAGAGGACAAGTCGAAGCAACTGAGGACCAAAGAGTTAGTTGTCAAAGTTTAAAGAACACAAGAAAGTTTAAAGAACCTGTCCATGCAGGAAAGAAGTGCATTCACCCCAGACATGATAAGAGAAGAGGTATTACACTTGAACCCTTTGCAAGATCCTCAATAGTGCGAAGTTACTATGATAACAGAAGATAAGAACAAGAATGGAAGGAGGAATTCAGAGACTCAGATCACATGAAAGAAGGCAAGAAATTTCAGCAAGAAGAAAGAAAAGTTAGAAAGACTACAAGAAGTTCCAAAGGAGACTTCACAGAAGGCAGGCTTGCAGAACTTGAACCTCGCTGGAATAACAGAACTACGCAAAATGGCACTTCTCCATGGGGAAGCTATATGACCATTGGAGGTGTCTTGGCCGTTAGAACGACGCTCCAGAATGGCTAGAAATGCAGTTATTACCGGAAGTATCACCACTATATTGTTGATACCATGCCATAACAGATGGATTCGTATTGATTAAGGCATTTCAACCCGTTGAAGGAATCCGTTACGAAGTTGCTTATTTAATCTATCAAATGTCGCACCGAGACCACTTTCGTAACTTGAGATATTCGAGCTAAGAGAGAATTGATCGCATACCACGTTGTACTATCTAGACCTCGCCATCGATTCAATTACCTTGACCGTCCATTCACCTACCCGAGTTATTTGATCACGAGTGTGCATGTAGGGAAAAAGTAGAACAGTAGAGAAGTCTGTGGAGGAGATTTTGATCGACCGTGTGACTGAGAAAGTCATGTCTACATGAGTACAGGCATCATCAATGGGTGAATTGCAAGCATCCCCCTCAACTACATGTCGGTCTAGCCAAACCGCGGCCGAGAAAAGAAGAAAGGACCGCGATGATCTGGTGAATGTGAATCAGATCCCGTCGATCTTTCCTTACTACATCCCACCTCTAGCTAGCACAGTTAGTCGTGAAAACATCCCGCATGACTTTGAGTACAGGATCATCACTGCGTACCTCCCAAAGGGGATACGCGTAGTCAGACCATAGTTGGGGCTGATGCCAGCTCTTAATATTAGTGATTTCAACTTGGGAGACCGAAATAACTATTCGATGCTCGCACTGCATAGGTACATGATGAATACAACTGGAAAGAATCCCAAGATAGTTCCCCAGCCATGGATCAAGAATATTGCAAGATCGATGATCCTTAATTTCATGAAGATCCCCTACTTCGGCATACATTAGGAGGTTAACGTGTGCATTAAATTCCTCCTGTCATGCTACCATGGAGGCTATCTCTGGTTAGATAGGTGTGTGACTGTGGATCCAACGTTGATCCACCTCATCATGGGATTGATCATTCAAGGACCAGACCCTCACTAGTTCTATCTAAGGAAGGTTGTGGATCGCTCCCTAGCGCAGTGGATCAAGGAGGTGTATGCAAATGTGGAGAAAGGGAAGCGAGGCTACAAGGTAGCCTCCATCCAAGATGGCACGGTGCACCTATCTTGTCAGTTGATCGCTGGAAATCTCGTCAGAAAGAACCGACCGACACAAGTCACAAGCTTCATAGTCGACCTCGCAAGTAAGTGCGTCAAAGGGATCTAGAGTTGAACTGGGTGAGCTACCTCGTCAATGAGTTGGAGAAGGACTGTCGCAAAGCATAGGACCAAGGATACAAGTTTCACTTTAGTTGGTTGTTGATCTTAATAGCATTTTTCGCTTGGAAGATATCAGAGGGAGTGTCATTCCTTGAATTTGAGCCATCAGAACCATTGGTCAGGAGGTTCACCACCTTGTGGTATACAAGTGATATGGTGAAGCAATGGCAATCAAATGCGGTGTTCCAAGCATACTATCTACAGCTCATGCACGCCATTGAATAATTCCCCCGTATGACCTTGAACACCTTGCATACGTACATGCCAGTTATGAAGTTCCACGCAGAACGACACTTCATATACATCACTGCGTAAAAGGATGAAAGTAAAGAGGATCTAAAGTCATACTATAAATTAACTGACAAAGACATGGAGGAGATAACCAGGGAATGGCCAGCTAAATTCCTTGTACCCTTCGGAGATGCAGAACTCTCTGACCCCAACATCATCAAAAGTACTTTGGTCACCCAGACGGACTATGATGGATAGAGAATCACAAAGAAAAATAAGAAAAAGGAGGAAGTGCATGACATAGACATTGAGGAGAAGGACATCGCATCAGAGGAAACTATGTCTAACTCACCTGGAGGAGGAGGAGGTGATGAAGTAAACCAAGAGGAGGAAGGGGAAGAAGACAAGCAAGAAAAGGGCGAAGTGCACCACCAAAGGATCCCCTTACAGAGGTTGAGGCATCAAAGAAAAGGAAGTTTTCTCCACAGAAACCCTCAACATGGAAGAATTCTCGAGCCCATAAGCGTCAATCGCAGAATGTGGTCATAGTGGATGATATCCAGCTCATCATCACAGTTGTAGAAGACGCCTCAGAGGATATGATTCAGAGACATGAAGTGAAGCAAGAGACTCTGTATGACATAATAGAGAAGGAGCTCAAAGGCATCCAACAAGTTATCCAGTCGAGTCGTGCAATATCTATTGTGCCATCTTTAGAAGAGAGTGTATAATTGGGGGATGAGCCCACCCAACTATGTAGATTAGCAGATGCAACAGAGATTCAACTTCATCGAGTCTAAGAAGACAAGGAGTGGGCCACAGAGGCTTTGAAGCAAGAAAAGGAGTAGGTCCTAGAGCAACTTCGGGTTGCGCAGCAAGAGAAATATGACCTTAGGGTGAAGTTCGAAGAAGACATAGAGAAAATCCAGAAAGAGAAAGACCATCTTCTTGAAGAGAAAACTATGGTTAGAGAGGCAGTGCCCAGAGCACTTCGCTATGTGTCAATATTATCACAGATGGAAGAAGAGACAATCGAGATCCAAGTGGGGAAGCTCACTGAGTTCATTCAGCAGCTTCAAGAGAGAGTAGCAGAATTAGAACTTCAAGCAATGTTGAACACTCTAGAAGAAGTGAGAGATCAAAGGGAAGAAAATGTCAGGAGCGCGGTAGAAAGAATCAAAGCATTTCCCTCAAAATGTAAGAAACTAAGTGCTCGAAGTGTGCAGACCTATGAGTGTCTTGCAGAAGACCGAGAATTGAGGACATTGGAGTCATAGCTCCAGGAAGCGCAGCAACAGGCGTCGATTGTTCAAATGAAAATGAAGCTACTTACTGCAGTGGATAATATTAACAGGTCAAAGGAGCAATGTGCAGTTCAACAGAAGGTTGTTTCCATCCAGAGAAGAGTTGTGGAGGTTGTTGGAGCCGCCTTTATTTTTCTAGCCCGTCACAAATTGCATTCTTATTGCTTGAAATCTAAAGATGGTTTTCATTTTTCCCTCTGAGATATCGAGATCTCTGAAACTTTATCATGCAAGCAGTGATGATTGTTATACTCTCGAAACGAGTCCTACCTTTCNTGTTGAGAACAATGAACCTTTTGCACTTTTTCTAGGAATGACCTGGATTGAGAAAGATTATATCTGAAGGAAAGCAGAGGAGGAAGCTACAGAGCAGAAAAAACAATAATTAAGGGACTTCATGGCTAGGAAAATAGCATGACTAATAGATGAACAAGAGGACAAGTCGAAGCAACTGAGGACCAAAGAGTTAGTTGTCAAAGTTTAAAGAACACAAGAAAGTTTAAAGAACCTGTCCATGCAGGAAAGAAGTGCATTCACCCCAGACATGATAAGAGAAGAGGTATTACACTTGAACCCTTTGCAAGATCCTCAATAGTGCGAAGTTACTATGATAACAGAAGATAAGAACAAGAATGGAAGGAGGAATTCAGAGACTCAGATCACATGAAAGAAGGCAAGAAATTTCAGCAAGAAGAAAGAAAAGTTAGAAAGACTACAAGAAGTTCCAAAGGAGACTTCACAGAAGGCAGGCTTGCAGAACTTGAACCTCGCTGGAATAACAGAACTACGCAAAATGGCACTTCTCCATGGGGAAGCTATATGACCATTGGAGGTGTCTTGGCCGTTAGAACGACGCTCCAGAATGGCTAGAAATGCAGTTATTACCGGAAGTATCACCACTATATTGTTGATACCATGCCATAACAGATGGATTCGTATTGATTAAGGCATTTCAACCCGTTGAAGGAATCCGTTACGAAGTTGCTTATTTAATCTATCAAATGTCGCACCGAGACCACTTTCGTAACTTGAGATATTCGAGCTAAGAGAGAATTGATCGCATACCACGTTGTACTATCTAGACCTCGCCATCGATTCAATTACCTTGACCGTCCATTCACCTACCCGAGTTATTTGATCACGAGTGTGCATGTAGGGAAAAAGTAGAACAGTAGAGAAGTCTGTGGAGGAGATTTTGATCGACCGTGTGACTGAGAAAGTCATGTCTACATGAGTACAGGCATCATCAATGGGTGAATTGCAAGCATCCCCCTCAACTACATGTCGGTCTAGCCAAACCGCGGCCGAGAAAAGAAGAAAGGACCGCGATGATCTGGTGAATGTGAATCAGATCCCGTCGATCTTTCCTTACTACATCCCACCTCTAGCTAGCACAGTTAGTCGTGAAAACATCCCGCATGACTTTGAGTACAGGATCATCACTGCGTACCTCCCAAAGGGGATACGCGTAGTCAGACCATAGTTGGGGCTGATGCCAGCTCTTAATATTAGTGATTTCAACTTGGGAGACCGAAATAACTATTCGATGCTCGCACTGCATAGGTACATGATGAATACAACTGGAAAGAATCCCAAGATAGTTCCCCAGCCATGGATCAAGAATATTGCAAGATCGATGATCCTTAATTTCATGAAGATCCCCTACTTCGGCATACATTAGGAGGTTAACGTGTGCATTAAATTCCTCCTGTCATGCTACCATGGAGGCTATCTCTGGTTAGATAGGTGTGTGACTGTGGATCCAACGTTGATCCACCTCATCATGGGATTGATCATTCAAGGACCAGACCCTCACTAGTTCTATCTAAGGAAGGTTGTGGATCGCTCCCTAGCGCAGTGGATCAAGGAGGTGTATGCAAATGTGGAGAAAGGGAAGCGAGGCTACAAGGTAGCCTCCATCCAAGATGGCACGGTGCACCTATCTTGTCAGTTGATCGCTGGAAATCTCGTCAGAAAGAACCGACCGACACAAGTCACAAGCTTCATAGTCGACCTCGCAAGTAAGTGCGTCAAAGGGATCTAGAGTTGAACTGGGTGAGCTACCTCGTCAATGAGTTGGAGAAGGACTGTCGCAAAGCATAGGACCAAGGATACAAGTTTCACTTTAGTTGGTTGTTGATCTTAATAGCATTTTTCGCTTGGAAGATATCAGAGGGAGTGTCATTCCTTGAATTTGAGCCATCAGAACCATTGGTCAGGAGGTTCACCACCTTGTGGTATACAAGTGATATGGTGAAGCAATGGCAATCAAATGCGGTGTTCCAAGCATACTATCTACAGCTCATGCACGCCATTGAATAATTCCCCCGTATGACCTTGAACACCTTGCATACGTAAAGGCCAGTTATGAAGTTCCATGCAGAACGACACTTCATATACATCACTGCATAAAAGGATGAAAGTAAAGAGGATCTGAAGTCATACTATAAATTAACTGACAAAGACATGGAGGAGATAACCATGGAATGGCCAGCTAAATTCCTTGTACCCTTCGGAGATGCAGAACTCTCTGACCCCAACATCATCAAAAGTACTTTGGTCACCTAGACAGACTATGATGGATAGAGAATCACAAAGAAAAATAAGAAAAAGGAGGAAGTGCATGACATAGACATTGAGGAGAAGGACATCGCATCAGAGGAAACTATGTCTGACTCACCTGGAGGAGGAGGAGGTGATGAAGTAAACCAAGAGGAGGAAGGGGAAGAAGACAAGCAAGAAAAGGGTGAAGTGCACCACCAAAGGATCCCCTTACAGAGGTTGAGGCATCAAATAAAAGGAATTTTTCTCCACAGAAACCCTCAACATGGAAGAATTCTCAAGCCCATAAGCCTCAATCGCAGAATGTGGTCATAGTGGATGATATCCAGCTCATCATCACAGTTGTAGAAGACGCCTCAGAGGATATGATTCAGAGACATGAAGTGAAGCAAGAGACTCTGTATGACATAATAGAGAAGGAGCTCAAAGGCATCCAACAAGTTATCCAGTCGAGTCGTGCAATATCTATTGTGCCATCTTTAGAAGAGAGTGTATAATTGGGGGATGAGCCCACCCAACTATGTAGATTAGCAGATGCAACAGAGATTCAACTTCATCGAGTCTAAGAAGACAAGGAGTGGGCCACAGAGGCTTTGAAGCAAGAAAAGGAGTAGGTCCTAGAGCAACTTCGGGTTGCGCAGCAAGAGAAATATGACCTTAGGGTGAAGTTCGAAGAAGACATAGAGAAAATCCAGAAAGAGAAAGACCATCTTCTTGAAGAGAAAACTATGGTTAGAGAGGCAGTGCCCAGAGCACTTCGCTATGTGTCAATATTATCACAGATGGAAGAAGAGACAATCGAGATCCAAGTGGGGAAGCTCACTGAGTTCATTCAGCAGCTTCAAGAGAGAGTAGCAGAATTAGAACTTCAAGCAATGTTGAACACTCTAGAAGAAGTGAGAGATCAAAGGGAAGAAAATGTCAGGAGCGCGGTAGAAAGAATCAAAGCATTTCCCTCAAAATGTAAGAAACTAAGTGCTCGAAGTGTGCAGACCTATGAGTGTCTTGCAGAAGACCGAGAATTGAGGACATTGGAGTCATAGCTCCAGGAAGCGCAGCAACAGGCGTCGATTGTTCAAATGAAAATGAAGCTACTTACTGCAGTGGATAATATTAACAGGTCAAAGGAGCAATGTGCAGTTCAACAGAAGGTTGTTTCCATCCAGAGAAGAGTTGTGGAGGTTGTTGGAGCCGCCTTTATTTTTCTAGCCCGTCACAAATTGCATTCTTATTGCTTGAAATCTAAAGATGGTTTTCATTTTTCCCTCTGAGATATCGAGATCTCTGAAACTTTATCATGCAAGCAGTGATGATTGTTATACTCTCGAAACGAGTCCTACCTTTCATAAAAATGCTTCCTCTTTTGTTCTACTTCGGAATCTCGTAGGTCGGATACTATAAGTCATGTAGTTCACACATCCTGAGCCACGAAACAATGAAATCATTTTAATTTTTCACTCAAGACAGTAACGCAGGTAAATTTTTCCCTAACCCATGATTAAGCGTCGTCGGGGTTTCGTGCCTTAGCGTTCACCAAACCCAAAATTTTATTGTCATAGCCCCGATAGCCGAGAACACGAGGTCCTTTTTTGAATAACCAATGTCAAGGATTAAAGTCAAAAGCTAACCCTGGTAAAAGTTTCTCTCGACATTTTGCCACTCGGCGTTGTTCTTTTCGAAAGTTACACCGTCTAAACCCCGACTAATGAAATCACGATGCAGTTATAATGTGATTAATTAATCACTTAATCCAATATTATCTTCCCTTTTAATTAAGTCATGTTATCGCAATCTCGCAGTTTCACAGCTCGGCATGTAAATCTCCCAGAAACGTATCTTCGAAGATCTGAGCCGCGATATGGCGAATGTAATAATTATAAAATTAATCAAACCCCAAATCACGATTACCTTTTATTAACCAAAATCGATCTTCGCAGTATTGGGTGTTAGAGACTCAAAATGCTAAAGTAAAATCCCCGATATAACGAGTATCGAAATATTGATTAACGTTGGTAAACCAGATTAATTAAGCTAAATCAATACATATCCCGTGTTTTGATGTTTGCACGATTTACGGGGTAGCCTTATTCTTTCATACGCCACCGACATTTTAAACCGCCAAAATTTATGGCATTAATGAGGAAATAGGGTAAATTGATGAATATAAGATCGGATTTTTATGGCAAAATTTATTTCTAAATATGATTTGACAGACTTGTTCTGAAAAGTACCRAATTTTCAAATATATATAAGAGTTGTGGTTCATTATAACAAATGCATTTCATATTATGCAGAGYACATTATCTCTGAGCARCTGACTTCTRTATTTAYATGCATTTCTATCGTAGAAGAGCCAAAACGCAATCTCCAGCCATGGCACYGCGAAAASCATCAAAGGTGAATGTTGAGGTTTCRGGAMAAGGCTCGGACAATGTCTYTGATACTTCGCCTCGAAGTATCGATTCGGTCCCAAATTGGTCATTCGTTTCAKATGTTCTACAGGCAGAGTTGGTGGACTATTYCGATGACTCCAGCGAMAACAAAAAAGATGATATGACCACCAAGTACAAAATAGTCGTCCAATCCGGAATGCACAGAGTAGCAKCTAGGCCACGATTGCTTCCATATTATGATATGGTCTGATGGGCATTGGACCATGTGGACATACCGACCAGAACCATCATGAACGAGCAGAAAATCACCATCGAGAATTTCAGGCCGAAACATCTGCAAACCATGTATAAGCTGCCCACGACATCCGACCACACATATGGCACTGAATTCTTAGACGAGTTAAAGGAGAAGGAATGCTAACAGTATGATAAAACCATGTCCAGTTTAATAAAGGATTGGGTTTCGAACACTGCGAAGTTCAGGGCTGATAGCCACGGCATATATTCTATCGCTTCTTTAGAACCACAGTACCAATATGTAGCCATGATGACAAGCAGGTTATTCAGGAAAGAGGATACCTCACATTTTTTCATTGCGTGGGTGCCTCTAATGTTTCGGGTCGCAGAAGGAAAATCCTTTGACTGAGCAAAGATGATTTCCGATAGCTTGACCAGTCGGGTCACAGAGTATCGGGCGCAGAAAGAGAATGGGAAGGCATCTTCATTCTTCATGTCTGCATACATTATGGATGGAAATTGTTCTATGAAACCATTTATGTTAATGAGCTAGAGTTGGACTCTGGCCGAAGACGAACCCATACATGTATATCATGCAAAATTATGGGAAAACAAAGCGGAAAATTTTTCATATGAAATCTTTAACTAGGTGATGGTGCCCCTGCATGTCACCATTTTTGGTCACGCGCCACCCCGGATCTCGGACAGCATAGTAACGAATCTGAGCAGCATAGAGAACTAGTATGTAGAAGCAGAATTCTCATACCTCAGAGTTTTTGGGGCTTCTCTTCCCCCACATGCACTGCCATTGTTCATTCCCGACAAGTTGGCTTGTTGCGAGGTTTCTCGACAAATGATAATTGGTGGTGTAAGCAAAGAACTTAAAGGGTACTCGGAGAAGGTATGGCCGTCTTTTCCTATTCATTTGAATTCTTATTCTTTATTAGATTTCGGGCATGCCAAAGCCGAGGCCGCAGCCCTGGAAGACCTAAATTTGGTCTCCATCAAATACAAGAAGCACGATCCATAGAGGGTCGTGAGAAATCATTTGGCCAATTGCGGGCTCAAGATATTTGAGCATGAGAATTCACCCTCGGATGACATTTTCTGAGGAGCAAGGTCCTATGTGGAGATTCTAGCTTGGATACAATCCTTGGCACCCAAGGAAAGAGTCGATGTTCTGAAGTTCCAGGAACATCAACGTAGCTGTCTTCCCGCTGTGTTGTGAGGTGAGTGTCTGAGTACGTCAGAGGCAAAACAAAAAGATGACGAAGGCTCTAAAGGTGCGACTCCCGATCAAGGAAAACACCAAGATGAGGGGGAGAAAACAAAGAGTTTGGAAGAAAAGATAAAGGCTCCAGACCTGCCGAAGAAGAATATTCTGGAAGCAGAGATAAAGACTCCAGACCCGCCAAAGAAGCAGAGTCTGGTCGCTAATCCGGGAAAATCAGTGAAGCAGATTGAAGAACCTATCACATCAGTTACCCCCTTGCAGTCGACGCATGGAAATATTGATACAGGATGGATAATCAATGAAGTGTTGAGGACCATAAGGGTAGAAGAACTCCCTCCGAATGATTTTTTCTTCGATAAGAAGAGAAAGGCAGTAGTCAAAAGTGAATTCTATCAGGAAGGAGAGTCAACTGCCAAGAAATATAAAGTTATAACTGATGGAAAGGACAAGAAGAATGAGTAATTTGCCACTGAAATAACAGGGACACTAGGAGCATATGCCTCGGAAAATCAATTTTCAGTCGGGCTCTTAAAAAACCAACTTAAAAGAAAAAATCACCTCATTAGGACCCTTGAAGCCAGACTGNTCAATCGCAGAATGTGGTCATAGTGGATGATATCCAGCTCATCATCACAGTTGTAGAAGACGCCTCAGAGGATATGATTCAGAGACATGAAGTGAAGCAAGAGACTCTGTATGACATAATAGAGAAGGAGCTCAAAGGCATCCAACAAGTTATCCAGTCGAGTCGTGCAATATCTATTGTGCCATCTTTAGAAGAGAGTGTATAATTGGGGGATGAGCCCACCCAACTATGTAGATTAGCAGATGCAACAGAGATTCAACTTCATCGAGTCTAAGAAGACAAGGAGTGGGCCACAGAGGCTTTGAAGCAAGAAAAGGAGTAGGTCCTAGAGCAACTTCGGGTTGCGCAGCAAGAGAAATATGACCTTAGGGTGAAGTTCGAAGAAGACATAGAGAAAATCCAGAAAGAGAAAGACCATCTTCTTGAAGAGAAAACTATGGTTAGAGAGGCAGTGCCCAGAGCACTTCGCTATGTGTCAATATTATCACAGATGGAAGAAGAGACAATCGAGATCCAAGTGGGGAAGCTCACTGAGTTCATTCAGCAGCTTCAAGAGAGAGTAGCAGAATTAGAACTTCAAGCAATGTTGAACACTCTAGAAGAAGTGAGAGATCAAAGGGAAGAAAATGTCAGGAGCGCGGTAGAAAGAATCAAAGCATTTCCCTCAAAATGTAAGAAACTAAGTGCTCGAAGTGTGCAGACCTATGAGTGTCTTGCAGAAGACCGAGAATTGAGGACATTGGAGTCATAGCTCCAGGAAGCGCAGCAACAGGCGTCGATTGTTCAAATGAAAATGAAGCTACTTACTGCAGTGGATAATATTAACAGGTCAAAGGAGCAATGTGCAGTTCAACAGAAGGTTGTTTCCATCCAGAGAAGAGTTGTGGAGGTTGTTGGAGCCGCCTTTATTTTTCTAGCCCGTCACAAATTGCATTCTTATTGCTTGAAATCTAAAGATGGTTTTCATTTTTCCCTCTGAGATATCGAGATCTCTGAAACTTTATCATGCAAGCAGTGATGATTGTTATACTCTCGAAACGAGTCCTACCTTTCGTAAAAATGCTTCCTCTTTTGTTCTACTTCGGAATCTCGTAGGTCATATACTATAAGTCATGTAGTTCACACATCCTGAGCCACGAAACAATGAAATCGTATTAATTTTTCACTCAAGACAGTAACGCAGGTAAAGTTTTCCCTAACCCATGATTAAGCGTCGTCGGGGTTTCGTGCCTTGGCGTTCACCAAACCCAAAATTTTATTGTCATAGCCCCGATAGCGGAGAACACGAGGTCCTTTTTTGAATAACCAATGTTAAGGATTAAAGTCAAAAGCTAACCTTGGTAAAAGTTTCTCTCGACGTTTTTCCACTCGGCGTTGTTCTTTTCGAAAGTTACACCATCTAAACCCCGACTCACGAAATCACGATGCATTTATAATGTGATTAATTAATCACTTAATCCAAGATTATCTTCCCTTTTAATTAATTCATGTTATCGTGATCTCGCAGTTTCACAGCTCGGCATGTAAATCTCCCAGAAACGTATCTTCGAAGATCTGAGTCGCGATATGGTGAATGTAATAATTATAAAATTAATCAAACCCCAAATCACGATTACCTTTTATTAACCAAAATAGATCGTCGCAGTCTCGGGTGTTAGAGACTCAAAATGCTAAAGTAAAATCCCCGATATAACGAGTACCGAAATATTGATTAATGTTGGTAAACCAGATTAATTAAGCTAAATCAATACATATCCCATGTTTTGATGTTTGCACGATTTACGGGGTAGCCTTATTCTTTCATACGCCACCGACGTTTTAAACCGCCAAAATTTATGGCATTAATGAGGAAATAGGGTAAATTGATGAATATAAGATCGGATTTTTATGGCAAAATTTATTTCTAAATATGATTTGACAGACTTGTTCTGAAAAGTACCAAATTTTCAAATATATATAAGAGTTGTGGTTCATTATAACAAATGCATTTCATATTATGCAGAGTACATTATCTCTGAGCAACTGACTTCTGTATTTATATGCATTTCTATCGTAGAAGAGCCAAAACGCAATCTCCAGCCATGGCACCGCGAAAAGCATCAAAGGTGAATGTTGAGGTTTCAGGAAAAGGCTCGGACAATGTCTTTGATACTTCGCCTCGAAGTATCGATTCGGTCCCAAATTGGTCATTCGTTTCAGATGTTCTACAGGCAGAGTTGGTGGACTATTTCGATGACTCCAGCGAAAACAAAAAAGATGATATGACCACCAAGTACAAAATAGTCGTCCAATCCGGAATGCACAGAGTAGCATCTAGGCCACGATTGCTTCCATATTATGATATGGTCTGATGGGCATTGGACCATGTGGACATACCGACCAGAACCATCATGAACGAGCAGAAAATCACCATCGAGAATTTCAGGCCGAAACATATGGAAACCATGTATAAGCTGCCCACGACATCTGACCACACATATGACACTGAATTCTTAGACGAGTTCAAGGAGAAGGAATGCTAACAGTATGATAAAACCATGTCCAGTTTAATAAAGGATTGGGTTTCGAACACTGCGAAGTTCAGGGCTGATAGCCACGGCATATATTCTATTGCTTCTTTAGAACCACAGTACAAATATGTAGCCATGATGACAAGTAGGTTATTTAGAAAAGAGGATACCTCACATTTTTTCATTGCGTGGGTGCCTCTAATGTTTCGGGTCGCAGAAGGAAAATCCTTTGACTGGGCAAAGATGATTTCCGATAGCTTGACCAGTCGGGTCACAGAGTATCGGGCACAGAAAGAGAATGGGAAGGCATATTCATTCTTCATGTCTGCATACATTATGGATGGAAATTGTTCTATGAAACCATTTATGTTAATGAGCTGGAGTTGGACTCTGGCCGAAGACGAACCCATACATGTATATCATGCAAAATTATGGGAAAGCAAAGCGGAAAATTTTGCATATGAAATCTTTAACTGGGTGATGGTGCCCCTACATGTCACCATTTTTGGTCACCCGCCACCCCGGATCTCGGACAACATAGTAACGAATCTGAGCAGCATAGAGAACTAGTATGTAGAAGCAGAATTCTCATACCTCAGAGTTTTTGGGGCTTCTGTTCCCCCACATGCACTGCCATTGTTCATTCCCGACAAGCTGGCTTGTTGCGAGGTTTCCCGACAAATGATAATTGGCGGTGTAAGCAAAGAGCTTAAAGGGTACTCGGAGAAGGTATGGTCGTCTTTTCCTATTCATTTGAATTCTTATTCTTTATTAGATTTCGAGCATGCCAAAGCCGAGGCCGCAGCCCTGGAAGACCTAAATTTGGTCTCCATCGAATACAAGAAGCACGATCCATAGAGGGTCGTGAGCAATCATTTGGCCAATTGTGGGCTCAAGAGATTTGAGCATGAGAATTCACCCTCGGATGACATTTTCCGAGGAGCAAGGTCCTATGCGGAGATTCTAGATTGGATACAATCCTTGGCACCCGAGGAAAGAGTCCATGTTCTGAAGTTACAGGAACATCAACGTAGTTGTCTTCCCGTTGTGTTGTGAGGTGAGTGTCCGAGTACGTCAGAGGCAAAACAAAAAGATGACGAAGGCTCTAAAGGTGCGACTCCCGATCAAGGAAAACACAAAGATGAGGGGGAGAAAACAAAGAGTTTGGAAGAAAATATAAAGGCTCCAGACCCGCCGAAGAAGAAGATTCTGGAAGAAGAGATAAAGACTCCAGACCCGCCAAAGAAGCAGAGTTTGGTCGCTAATCCGGGAAAATCATCGAAGCAGATTGAAGAACCTATCACATCAGTTACCCCCTTGCAGTCGACGCAGGGAAATATTGATACAGGATGGATAATCAATGAAGTATTGAGGACCATAAGGGTAGAAGAACTCCCTCCGAATGATTTTTTCTTCGATAAGAAGAGAAAGGTAGTAGTCAAAAGTGAATTCTATCAGGAAGGAGAGTCAACTGCCAAGAAATATAAAGTTATAACTGATGGAAAGGACAAGAAGAATGAGTAATTCACCATTGAAATAACAGGGACACTAGGAGCATATGCCTCGGAAAATCAATTTTCAGTCGGGCTCTTAAAAAACCAACTTAAAAGAAAAAATCACCTCATTAGGACCCTTGAAGCCAGACTGGCCACAACAACAAAGACTGCTAAAGACGAGGCGAGCGTAGTAATAGAGCAGGCCAGGTTGGCCGATAAAAACGAAATAGAGATGCTCAAAACTAAGCTTGAGCAAGCACAGCTGGTGGTCCGGGATGGTCGGATGCAAGTGATACAACAATGGGATTTGATCGAACAGCTGCAAGCTAGGGTGGAGACTGTCGAGAGAAGAATGATAAACATCGGGATGTTCAAATCCTAGGCGATCGAGATTCAGAGCAGAGTCTCTGCGGCACAACATAATTTTCTCGCCAAGATAGAAGTGATCTGGGAAAACTATTTGTTGGTAAATCAGGTTTCCAAGAACTTATTTGCCAGAGAAAGGGATGCCAGAGCAGCTCAGGTCGCCTTCCAGGAGGCTGTGATAGCCACGAACAACAGGGTTTCAGTAGGTACTCCCAGGTTAACCATTTCAGATCAAACCAGAGGAAACATTCTATTAAAGGAATGGGAGCATAACATCGATGAAGGAAAGCAACAAGCCAAAAAGATAACCAATTCCTTAGAGGACGCCTTTAGTTCTATAGACGACGATCTGCTAGGCATTAACAACAGAGGTAATGCCGAGACATTGATGCAAATGAATGTGGAAAAAATCTTGCTTGATCTGAAGGAAAAATAAGAAAGAGATTCGGCCGATATTTCTCTGATGACTATGGTGGACATAGTCCAAGTAGATAAATGCATGATTAAACCCAACGCACAATTATGTGCTATCGACATCATAGATGGACAGATGGAAGACAGGTTGCAGTAGTTAGCCCGAGAATGTTACTTATTTGAAGCCAACTGTCAAGCAGAACCGTCGTGACTAATAGCTCAGCTGGTTGAAAGATGTGTTGCCTGTACTGAGCCCACGCGATGACAAACGTCTAGCACCAAGTGAAGACAAAGAAGGAGAAATGGAGTGATTTCTCTCCTCCTTGTCATAACTAAAATTTTGTGACTATTGAGATTCTATCTTATTTGTAAAATTGTATAAATATACCATAGAAAGAAATAAACCAGGCTGGACCTTTTTGTGTCGATTGTAATAGAGTTTTTTACATTTGAGAGTTAATACAAGCAAATCTAAAGATTCTCAATTCCATCACGACTGTGTTACAAGTTTGTTTCCTTGTATCTCATATTTTGTTTCATTTCGTATTCCTAATTGATGTGGTTCATTATAATTTAGTACGACCACTACTATAGCGAATGAATTTTGGTTTTCTATAATTGTTTACTGTTTTTCCTCTGTACCAGCTATCAGTGGGTGTAAGACCAGTCCACATTTTCATAATTCTACACATATTCTCTGCTACATCGGTTATTTCCTTACAGTTTGCCTCTTCTATTTATACGTGATATTCTCCCTTGATAGGAGCCTTACACTATAGACAACTAAATGTTTTTCTCCCACCTCATAACTTTTATCAAAATATAACACAGTTACGAGAAAGAGCCTTTGATTTGCATCCCTATTTTATTCCTGAACCGTAAATTCTCTTTTATACGACCAAATTGAGACAACACTTAATCTCTCTCTGAAGTTTTTCTTACTTTTACTGTTCCTCCATGAAAGTCCCTGTACCAACACAGCCCAATATCGAACCCAGATTATCAAACCAAACCCACATTGCCTTAAACCTTTTCGACACTATTCTTAAAACAACTACTAATCGGGTCGAACTTGAACGTTCATGGGTAGGCATTGAACAAGATATAACTATCCAGGAAAAGTTGGAAGCTAGACAACGCCAACGTAGAAATCTTCCCTAGTTTCCTTAGCCAAAGGTTGACGTTTCTCTCTTCTCCACCTTTTACCCACTTTCGGATGCCTAGACACTGTACTTATAAGCCTTAAGTATAGACTCTGGAACAACATATTTCTGGCGCCATTGCCAGGGATGAAAGTTACGAAATCTTTTTCCCTACGAAAACGACATTTGTTTTTCGTTGAAAGTGTTACCCTTTGATAGTGAACAAAGAGTACACACCTTTTAAGGCTTTCTAATCTTTCACTTGGTGACTCCACAAATAATAAACTGGCATCTGGTCGAAGGAATACCAGACAGATGGTAAGAAGATTATGCCCGTTACCAATCCAAAAAGATTCTAAAGGCGAGACGCTCTCTTAAGCCAACCACTACAGTTTACAAACTTAAAACCCCACCGCTGAAGATTAAGAGTTCTTCTGAACCCTCAACTTCGCTTAGTCCTCTCTTTGATACTAAATTTTCAATGCCAAACTGCTCCGAAGTTAGGAGTGAGATTCATCCGACAGTCCCATTAGTACAAAAAGGAAAGGGACCTCTTGAAATTTCGTCGGATTTTGACATACCATATTTCCTTCAGTTGAATTTCTCAACTTCACCAAATTCTGAAGAGTGTGTTACACACTCGGTTTCCACACCCGTCGGTTCTCCTGATTTCGCCTCTTGCAAATCCAAGGAACCGAGTCCTCGCATTCGTTATCTTCCCTCTTCGGATTTTCCTCTTCGCGAAGAAAAAAAAGAGTCACTTTTAATTTTCCAAAACCCCCTTTATAAATTTCCACAAATAACGATGGCAGCCGCTGGAGGAGGAGGTGGAGGGTTTGTAGGAGGAGGTGGAGGGTTTATCAGAGGAGGAGGGGGAGGAGCCCCTCTAGGGGGAGATGGAGGCCAAGGGCCTGCCCCCCCTCTTAGAGTTTTTGTGAAAGTTGCAGCCAGATATGCTCCCTTGGTATTGTATGTCCCTCTACATGACCTTCCTGAAAATTACATAAAAAATTTACCGAAGTTCACCGGGGAAGGGGATCTGACCGCGGCCAAACATATTAATTTCTTCGATCAATTCGTCGATATCTTGGGTATCGAACATGAGGACGTATATTCGAGACTTCTTGTCCAAACCTTCGAAGGCKGGGTCCGAAATTGGTTTCRGATCCTACCCGYAGCTTCTATCTTGTCTTATGAYGCTTTGGAAGATGCTTTCCTCAAACAATGGGTCGAGAGAAAAKACCATCTATATTATTTAACCGAATTYGGGTCTTTAAGGAAAAAGAACTCAGAAATAGTCATGGAATTTATTCATAGATTCAACAAACTGTATAATAAGATCCCAGTTGAGGTTAAATCGTCCCAACCCGCGGMCARAGTAACTTTCRCCGGAGCTTTCGAACCTRATTTTGCACTCCTTTTGYGAGAGAGAAGGGGAGCCACCTTAAACCGAATGCAGGATGATGCGGTAGAAATAGAGTCTAATATGATGGATTTGGGTAAGCTTAAATCTAAATTAGAAACTGGAAACTGAGAGRCCAAACACTTTAGAGAACAAGAAGGTCCTTCGGGGTCTAATAGATCTATAGATGATAGGGTGGAYGATATGGCCAGAGTTATTAAAGAACTGTCAAATAAAATATCCAGAATGGAACTCGAAYAGGMCAAAGTTGACTCTTTCCCCAAAAAGGATTTCAAGAGGAACCCCAACCCCCCRAACCAACAAAGACAAATAAAAAATGAAGATCAAAAAATACAAGCTCCCTTAAAGAACGAAAATTTCATAGGAGCGAACGATTTTCAAGACTTYGGAGATTCGGATAATGATGTCATGAAMTTTGGTGATGACTTCACTAAACCATATCTGACTCGAGAAKACTATGAAAAATMTCTAAAMACGCCACAACCGTTGAATAAGGGTGAAGAAGGTGATCACACYGATCTCTGTGAATCTCAACCAAAAACTGAGATGAGAATGGCTGAGTTTCAACCAAAGTACAACTTAAGATATAAGAGTAAGCCCACCTCAACTACTCAACCCAAGAAAATCCTCCAAAGAGGTCAAGCTTATGAGCCTCCTTCGGAAGAGACCTTATTACCCAACAACAAAATGAAAACGGTAAGCACACAAGAGTCCAAAGTGGAAAAAGTTGAAACCCAAGCACAAGGAACCGAACCAGTAAATAAAGTTACGTCTTCAGCCAATACCATGAGTGATAAAGAGGTCCAGACAAATAAGTCGGAAAGGAAGGATTCAAAAGTCTCAACCAAAGAAATAGACAAGGTGAGTGGAGATTTCAGTTTTGAAAATGAGATAAACAAAATTAAGATACCAATCCCTTTTGTAGAATTAGAAAAAAACCCCGTTTATCGGAAATAGATTACCAAAGCGATAGGCGTCTCCGAGCTAGAAATCTAGTCTGAGGTTTTAAACCTCGAAGATGAAAAACCTAACATCACCTTTGGTCCCCATTTTGAAGGGGCCAAAGACACCATTGCTCCCTTTTATATCACTTTGAATGTGTATGATCAGTTTCTACATAATTGCATGTTAGACTCTGGAGCCTCCCATAACATTATGCCTGAGATTATTATGGACAAGCTGAGTCTCCATATCACTAGACCTTATGGAGATCTATACTCTTTTAACTCAAGAAGGGTTAAGTGTATGGGGATGATAAAAGATCTGGTAGTTACCCTAGCGCAGGTCCCTGTTAAGAGTATCCTGATGGATGTGGTTATCACAGATATTCCCCCTAAGTATGGCTTGCTGTTATCTAGGTCATGGGGAGCCAAGTTGGGGGGTTCTCTTTAGTTGGAAATGACGTTTGCCACAATTCCTATGTTCAGTGGTCAATTCACTCGGTTTTACAGAGAAACAAGATTAGCATATACAGTGAGTGACCCTCAAAACCCAAACAATTTCCCTATTTACATTGCGGACCAAGATCTGGGAAATTGTATCTTGTCTCTTGATGATGGTTTAGATGGTTGTCCAGAAGAAATGATGTACAGTGAGAAGAATCAGATTACATGACAAAATATATGTGTAACACTGGTGTCTGGAAAATGTATTTTGACGGTGCTTCATCTTCTGAAGGGGTAGGTGTAGGAGTGCTTTTAGTGGCTCCCGGAGGTAAGTTCGTTGTTCCTTTTTCCTACCGACTGCAGTGGGATATAGATTACACTAACAACATATGTGAATATGAAGCATTGATCTTAGGATTAGAGGCTGCCAAGAAGCTAAATATAAATAACTTAGAGGTATATGGTGATGCAGAGTTAATAGTCAAACAAATAAACCGACAGTACCTAGCCAAGCATCCCAGACTATAAATGTACAAAAATTGTGCTTGGGATCTCATGGAAAAAAAATTCTCATCAGTAAATGTCCACTTTATCCCTCGCGCAAATAATTTACATGCTGATGCATTGGCAAAAGCAGCTTCAACCTTCTCTCCTCCCACGACTTTCAAATTGAAGTATCACATTGAAATCAGATACAAACCCTCTATACCAAACAATATTCGACACTGGCAGGTCTTTGAGGATGATGAACAAATTAAGAAATTTCTTGCAGCAGTGGGTGAATTCTCCAAAACTCATGCAGACCAAGAAAATCAAAACGAACCGATGTGGATCATGAAAGAAGGGGAAGATCCTAAAACCTTCTGAGAAAAAATTGTGGATCATCATATGTTGGTCCTAAAAAACAACCAGATTCCGAAAGGATTGATTCATTTAGAAAGACTTTTTGATCAGAACGACGTACCTGTAAAATCCACTTTACAGCCCCAACCAGAAGAAGTGGAGGACTGTGATATAGGAACTGAAAAAGAATCCAGGGTGGTAAAAATATCCAAGTTCCTCCCTCCCGAAATGAAATTTAAGTATAAAGACCTACTCAGACAGTATAAAGATGTTTTCGCCTGGTCTTACGATGAGCTAAGAATGTATGACACTTCCATAATTTATCACAAGATACCTTTGAAGCTTGGGGTCAAACCGTTTAGAAAAAATCTTAGACAGATTAACCCCATTTTGTTACCTATGATCGAAAAAGAAGTTAAGAAACTTTTAGACGCGAAAATAATCGTACCTTTGAGATACTCGAACTGGGTAGCAAACCTGGTCTCGATCAGTAAAAAGAGTGGGGAAATCAGATTGTGTGTGGATTTCCGAAACTTAAATAAGTTGTCTCTCAAGGACAATTATCCACTGCCCAAAATGGACCATGTGTTAGAAAAAGTTGTTGGAACAAATCGAATGTCTATGATAGATGGGTTCTCTAGTTATAATCAAATCGCCATGAATGAACAAGACAGGGAAAAAACTGCTTTCACCACACCATGGGGTACGTTTATGTATGACAAAATGCCTTTTGTTTTGATGAATGTAGGGGCCACATTCCAGCGTGCTATGGACTTCACTTTCATAGGAGAAAGGGACAAGTTCGTAGTCATTTACCTCGACGATTTGACGGTTTTCTCTAAAACCGATGAAGAACACTTGATCCATCTTAAACAGACTTTCAAAAAATGCCGCAGGTTTGGTCTATCTTTGAACCCAAAGAAATCACATTTCTCTATGCGAGAAGGTAATCTTTTGGGCCATATCGTATCTAGGGATGGAATCAGGATTGATCCTAAGAGGATTGAAGCAATAGATACTATAAATATTCCCAGAAACGTAAAAGAGATTCAATATTTCTTAGGAAGCATAATTTTTTTACGAAGGTTTATCCCCAATTTCGCTGAGATTGTAAAATTTATCACAGGGATCTTGAAGAAGGACAACAGAGTAAATTGGACAACCGAGGCCAGAGCATTGTTCGCGCATATTAAGAAAGTCATAAGCGAGACACCTGTGTTAGCAAGCCGAGACTATCTAAAATATTTTCTTATCTTTTCATTTGCCTCTAAACATACTATCGCCGCGGTGCTCCTACAAAAGAATGAAGAAGGATTCGAACAACCAATCACATTTTTTAGCAAGAGCCTTAGAGATGCAGAAATGAAGTATGACATAATAGAAAAACAGGTGTATGCAATGGTAAAAGCACTAAAGGAATTCAGAAATTATGTACTACATTCAAATATAATTGTGTACGTGCCTACCAATTCTGTGAAAGATATATTGGTATAGCCAGACAGTGACGGAAAAAGAGGGCGATGGCTCGCTAAAATCCAAGAATTCGATCTGGAAGTTAAACCGACCAAATTGATA
This sequence comes from Picea glauca, assembly GCA_000966675.3. Lineage (NCBI taxonomy): Eukaryota > Viridiplantae > Streptophyta > Pinopsida > Pinales > Pinaceae > Picea > Picea glauca. The sequence continues at coordinate 12,488 of JZKD02S2296724.1, read as the reverse complement.
AAAGGGCAAGGCCTGGACAAACTCTTGGCTAAGTCAAATTTCAAAGCCCTTGATATCAATTGCCTGTAGGAAAGTGACGAAGACACAGACCTAAATGAGCTGAATGAAGAAACAAGTCCAAACAAGATCGAAGAGAAGTTCTTATCATCGGGCTGGTACAGAGACATAGTGTCATACCTGCTAACCTTAAAATTCTCAAATGAACTATCACCATCTAAATCCAGAACTTTAAAACTCCATACAGTTAAATATTGTATCGCCGAAAGTTAGCTATATTGGAAAGATCCACTCGGTCTCCTGTTAGTTTGTTTAGTCGAATCGGAAACTCAGCGGGTTATAGACGAATTTCATGAGGGAATCTGTGGGGGGAATCACGCATGGAGAGATACAACTTACAAGATCTTGAGGGATGGGTACTACTGGCCAAAACTATTTTCGGATGTCAATGCCAAAGTGCATGCCTGCAACCCTTATCAACTATTCACAGGTAAACAGAAGCTCTCGGCACTGCCTCTAGTTCTAGTCAAAGTTGAAGCCCCATTTCAGCAATGGGGTCTAGAATTCATAAGTGAGATTAATCCCCATTCCAGTGATCAACATAAGTGGATCTTAATAGCTATAGATTATTTTACTAAGTGGGTGGAATCCATTCCAACCAAAAGGGCAACAGACTCGGTGGTAATCGATTTCTTCGAAGACAATATTTTGTCAAGATTCGGCTGTCCCCAAAAGATAGTTACTGACAATGCCCAGGCCTTTAAATATATGGCTATGATCAGCTTCTGTCAAAGGTATAACATCGTTCTTGGCCATTCCACAGCATATTACCCCCAGGGGAACGGATTGGCCGAATCATCTAACAAGAGCCTAGTAAATATAATCAAGAAATTATTGGATGAAAATAAAAGGTCTTGGCATGTACACTTAAAATACACATTGTGGGAAAACCGCATAAGCGCTAAAAGATATATCGGCATTTCTCCTTTTCAAATGGTCTATGGGACAGATGTTGTTATACCTATAAACCTAGTGCTACCAGTGATGAAGTTATGGCAAGATCAAAATGAAGAACCCAATCATGTAACCAGGAGAATTAATCAGTTGATTGAGGTTCAACAACATAGATTCAAAGTTGATGAAAAGATGTAGAAGTACCAAGATGACATGAAGGCATTGTTCAACTACAAAGCAAAGGACAGGGAATTCCTCCCAGGTGATTTAGTGCTAAGATGGGATGCAAGAAAGGAAGAAGCAGCAAAGCATGGTAAATTTGACCACCTCTGGTATGGACCATTAAGGGTCTCGGCTCGAGAAGGAAAAAATTCCTTCCTACTGGAAAATATAGATGGAGAAGTCCTCAACGCTCCTGTCAATGGGCGGTATCTAAAACATTACATGATGTAACAGTCGCCAATTTCAAAAAAAAATAAAAATAATAATAATAAAATAAAATAAATTAAAATTTATTATTTATATTTTGTGTACATATATGTATTTTCATTTAAACATTTATTTTGATTTTCCTTTTTTGTTCATGAACTTCGACACATTTTGAATAAGATTCATATTTTCTTTTTACAGGATTCCAGTTGCATACGAAACAAGCAGAAAAAGTAATCTGAAAGTCAGTGTCAGAAATAAATCGGCATAAACAGGTGATACCTAAAGTAGTTTCATATTGCGCAAAGAAAGTGAAAGGAAAAGGTAAAGATGAGATTTCTCAAAAGACTTGTTATTAAAGAATGTTAAAGAAAACCGAGGTAACGCCATTCAAACTGCAATAGTAGCTGAACTGATAGATAACAGAGTTGTTTCTTGGTTTGATAATCTTTGAAAAAATTAAAACAATTTAAACAATTCACCCAATCTAAAAACAGTCAGTCAAAGTAAATTATCCCTGAAAATATCTACAAGAGTCAGTTTTGAATTGTTTGACTTTGTATTTTCAGTCAGTAAATCACTACCTGACATCCTTTCTATCTTCGGGCTTACCTTTTAAAAAGTCACCATCTTTCTGTTTCATATACGAAGGGATAAAAGTTTTTCGTTTCAACCTCGTGAGTTTCAAAACGGATTGTGGAAAGAAAGCGGGTCTTCACAACTACTCAATCCCCTACTAAGTGAAGGAACGTTAGAGTGATCCTAACTTTCCTAGGTTTTTCAACGACATCGAAGGATTGAAGCTTGCTCAAATAGAATTCCCTTAAAAAGTTATTTTCCTTTTTTCTCCCTAAGAACGAAGATGTTGGGAAGGTCAAGGGAAGGTTGGTACCAAGTAATCAAAGTAATTTGACGGACCTATAATGCAAAATATTACACAGATATCAGCCCTGATACAAACTGATTGCCCCCATATTCTCACTCTGAAAAGTAAATTATAAGACATGTGGTGAAAGGAAATTCAGAAATGATTGCCCCCACCTAGTCCAAGAGACGATGAAAGGAAATTCCGAAGTGGTGAAAGGAAATTCAGTAAAAGAGGCCAGATAACTTCATCGGGGTACTAAAAAGGCTCGCTGGCAGTGAAGCAATGTCTGAGATGTATGTAAGGCTGTAATACATGAATATCACTCTACTCTGGTAACCAATGCTTTTTAAAACCTGATCCACATCCAAAATTCAGACGAGACTCCCCAATTAAAAACATATAATTGTATTCTTGTGATGCAAGCCGAGAGCTGCAAGATCTGTTGGGTCTCCTAGGACTATTTTGATTGTCTTAAAACATACCTGATTTTAGTAGCGGGAAAGGGAAAATTGTGAAAAGGAATACAACTATGTTTAAAAAGAGTATCTAATTTTGAAAAAGATTTTCAAGGTAAAGAACGAAGTTTCTTTCCCCCTTCGATCCTCTATTCTCGAGAACCTTTTTGCCTGATTGAGATTTTGACTCCATTTACCCAATATTGGCACGTGGTCTACTGTTCTTCCCACCTCATAGGAAGGTGGGATCCCTAGTTGGAGCCTATGTTGGAGCCGCCTTTGTTTTTCTAGCCCATCACAAATTTCATTCTTAATGCTTGAAATCTAAAGATGGTTTTCATTTTTCCCTCTGAGATATCGAGATCTCTGAAACTTTATCACGCGAGAAGCGATGATTGTTATACTCTCGAAACGAGTCCTACCTTTCGTAAAAATTATTCCTCTTTTGTTCTACTTCGGAATATCGTAGGTCGGATACTATAAGTCATGTAGTTTACACGTCCCGAGCCATGAAATAACGAAATCGTTTTAATTTTTCACTCAAGACAGTAACGAGGGTAAAGTTTTTCCTAACCCATGATTAAGCGTCGTCGGGGTTTCGCGCCTCATCATTTTCCAAACCCAAAATTTTATTTTCATAGCCCCGATAGCCGAGAACACGAGGTCCTTTTTTGAATAACCCATGTCAAGGATTAAAGGCAAAAGCTAACCGTGGTTAAAGTTTCTCTCGGCGTTTCACCACTCGACGTTGTCCTTTTTGAAAGTTACACTGTCTAAACCCCGACTCGTGAAATCACGATGTAGTTATAACGTGATTAATTAATCACTTAATCCAAGATTATCTTCCCTTTTAATTAAGTCATGTTATCGCGATCTCACAGTTTCGCAGCTCGACATGTAAATCTCCCAGAAAATTATCTTCGAAGCTCCAAGTTGCGATATGGCGAATGTAATAATTATAAAATTAATCAAACCCCAAATCATGATTACCTTTTATTAACCAAAATTGATCTTCGCAGTCTCGGGTGTTAGAGACTCAAAATGCTAAAGTAAAATCCCCGATATAACGAGTACCGAAATATTGATTAACGTTGGTAAACCGGATTAATTAAGCTAAATCAATACATATCCTGTGTTTTGATGTTTGCACGATTTATGAGGTATCCTTAGTCTTTCATACGCCACCAACGTTTTAAACCGCCAAAATTTATGGCATTAATGAGGAAATAGGGTAAATCGATGAATATAAGATCGGATTTTTACGACAAAATTTATTTCTAAATAAGATGCCCATGACGTCCGACCACACATATGGCACTGAATTCTTAGATGAGTTCAAAGAGAAGGAATGCGAACAGTATGATAAAACCATGTCCAGTTTAATAAAGGATTGGGTTTCGAACACCGCGAAGTTCAGGGCTGATAGCCACGGCATATATTCTATTTCTTATTTAGAACCGCAGTACAAATATGTAGCCATGATGACATGCAGGTTATTCAGGAAAGAGGATACCTTACATTTTTTCATTGCGTGGGTGCCTCTAATGTTTCGGGTCGCAGAAGGCAGTTCCTTTGACTGGGCAAAGATGATTTCCGATAGCTTGACCAGTCGGGTCACAGAGTATCGAGCACAGAAAGAGAATGGGAAGGCATCTTCATTCTTCATGTCTGCATACATTATGGACACAATTTGTTCTATGACACCATTTTCGTTAATGAGCTAGAGTTGGATTCCGGCTGAAGATGAACCCATACATGTATATCATGCAAAATTATGGGAAAACAAAGCAGAAAATTTTGTGTATGAAATCTTTAACTGGGTGATGGTGCCCCTGCATGTCACCATTTTTGGTCACTCACCACCCCGGATCTCAGACATCATAGTAACGAATCTGAGCAGCATAGCGAACTGGTATGTAGAAGCAGAATTCTCATACCTCAGAGTTTTCGGGGCTTCTATTCTCCCACATGTGCTTCCATTGTTCATTCCCGACAAATTGGCTTGTCCCAAGGTTGCACGGAAAATGGTAATTGGCGGTGTAAGCAACGAACTTAAAGGGTACCCGAAGAAGGTATGGACATCTTTTCTTGTTCATTTGAATTCTTATTCTTTATTAGATTTCGGGCATGCCAAAGCCGAGGCCGCAGCCCTAGAATACCTAAATTTGGTCTCCATCGAATACAAGAAGCACGATCCGCAGAGGGTCGTGAGCAATCATTTGGCCAATTGCGGGCTCAAGAGATTTGAGCATGAGAATTCACCCTCGGATGAAATTTTCCGAGGAGAAAGGTCCTATGTGGAGATTCTAGCTCGGATACAATCCTTGGCACCCAAGGAAAGAGCCGATGTTCTGAAGTTCTAGGAACATCGACGTATCTATCTTCCCGCTGTGTTGCGAGGTGAGGGTCCGAGTACATCAGAGGCATAACAGAAAGATGTCGAAGGCTCTAAATATGCGACTCCTGATCAAGGAAAACATCAAGACGAGGGGGAGAAAATGAAGAGTTTGGAAGAAAAGATAAAGGCTCCAGACCCGCTGAAGAAGAAGAGTCCGGAAGCAGAGATAAATATTCCAGACCCGCCAAAGAAGTAGAGTCTGGTCGCTACTCTGAGAAAATCAGCGAAGTAGATCGGAGAACCTATCACATTAGTTACCCCCTTGCAGTCGACGTAGGGAAATATTGATGCAAGATGGATAATCAATGAAGAGTTGAGGCCCATAAGGGTAGACAAACTTCCTCCGAATGATTTTTTCTTCGATAAGAAGAGAAAGGCAATAGTCAAAAGGGAATTCTATCAGGAAGGAGAGTCAACTTCCAAGAAATATAAAGTTATAATTGATGGAAAGGACAAGAAGAATGAGAAATTCACCACTAAAATAGCAGGGACACTAGGAGCATATGCCTCGGAAAATCAATTTTCAGTCGGGCTCTTAAAAAACCAACTTAAAAGAAAAAATCGCCTCATTAGGACCCTTGAAGCTAGACTGACCACTGCAACAGAGACTGCTAAAGACCAGGTGAGCGTAGGAATAGAGCAGGCTAGGTTGGCCAATAAAAATAAAATAGAGATGCTGAAAACTAAGCTCGAGAAAGCACAGCTGGTGGTCCAAGATGGTCGGATGCAAGCGAGCCAACAAAGGGATTTGATCGAACAGTTGTAGGCTAGGGTGGAGACCACTGAGAGAAGAATGATAAACATCCGGATGTTCAAATCCCAGGCGATCGAGGTTCATAGCAGAGTCTCTACGACACAGTGAAATTTGCTCGCCAAGATAGAAGCGATCCAGGAAAACTGTTTGCTGGTAAATCAGGTTTCCAAGAACTTATCTGCCAGAGAAAGGGATGCCGGAGCAACTCAGGTCACCTTCCAGGAGGCTGTGATAGCCATGAACAACCGGGTTTCGGCAGGTACTCCCAGGTTCACCATTTCAAAGCAAACCAGAGGAAACATTCTATTAAAGGAATGGGAGCATAACATTGCTGAAGGCAAGCAGTAAGCAAAAAAGATAACCAATTCCTTAGAGGAGGCCTTTAGTTCTATAGATGGTGATTTGCTAGGCATTGACAGCGGAGGTAATGCCGAGACATTGATGCAAATGAATGTGGAAAAAATATCTCTTGATCTGAAGGAAAAAGAAGAAAGAGATTCGACCGATATTTCTGTGATGATTATGGTGGACATAGTCCAAGTAGATAAATTCATTATTAAACCCAGCGCGCAATTATGTGCCATCGACATCATAGATGGATAGATGGAAGATAGGCTACAGTAGTTATCCCGAGAATGTTACTTCTTTGAAGCCAGTTTTCAAGCAGAATTGTCGCGGCTAATAGCTCAGCTAGTTGAAAGATGTGTCACCTGTACCGAGCTTGCGCGACGACAAACATTCTGGCACCAAGTGAAGACAGAGAAGGAGAAATGGAGCGATTGCTCTCCTCCCTGTCATAACATAAATTTTGTGACTATTGATGTTCTATCTTATTTGTAAAATTGTATAAATATACCATAGAAAGAAATAAACCAGGCTGGACCTTTTTGTGTCGATTGTAACAAAGTTTTTTACATTTGAGAGTTAATACAAGAAAATCTGAAGATTCTCAATTCTTCCACGACTGTGTTACAAGTTTGTTTCCTTGTATCTCATATTTCATTTCTTTTCATATTCCTAATTGATGTGCTTCGTTATAATTTAGTACAACCACTACTATAACGAATGAATTTTGGTTTTCTGTAATTGTTTATTGTTTTTCCTCTGTACCAGCTATCAGCGGGTGTAAGACCAGTCCACATTTTCAGAATTCTACACATATTCTCTGCTACATCGGTTATTTCCTTACAGTTTGTCTCTTTTGTTTATACGTGAGATTCTCCCTTGATAGGATCCTTACACTATAGACAACTAAATGTTTTTCTCCCACCTCATAACTTTTATTAAAATATAACACAGTTACGGGAAAGAGCCTTTGATTTGGATCCCTATTTTATTCCTGAAACCGTAAATTCTCTTTTATACGACCAAATTGAGACAACACTTAATCTCTCTTTGAATTTTTTCTTACTTTTACTGTTCCTCCATGACTGTCCCTATACCAACACAACCCAATATCGAACCTGGATTATCAAACCAAACGCACATTGCCTTAAACATTTTTGACACTATTCTTAAAACAACTACTAACCGGGTCGAACTTGAACGTTCATGGGTAGCCATTGAATAAGATATAATTATCCAAGAATAGTTGGAAGCTAGACAATGCCAACGTAGAAAACTTCCCTAGTTTCCTTAGCCGAAGGTTGACATTTCTCTCTTCTCCACCTTTTACCCACTTTTGGATACCTAGACATTGTACTTCTAAGCCTTAAGTATAGACTCGGGAACAACAGAGGTGACACACATACTCTAGTTGGTGCAGGAAGAAGCCTTCACACTTTTTGAATATATCGAGGGACAAGGCTAATAGTTGGAACAAGTGGTCGCAATAGTGGAACAATGGCTAGAAGGGAATGTCACCAAGCAAGTAATTCAGGGGTTCGTCAAGAAGGAGGCTCTGGCGAAGCAGCAAGTCAAGGCATCTCGAGCTAATATCGAGGCCTTCGAAGCAGTATTACCCAGATCAGGGTGACTTGGGATGAGTCACAAGTGAGTGTTGGGGGCCTTTTGTCCCTCAATCAAGTTTTGAGAGAACCTTGGTCATGTTTGACCATTTCTGGGACTTCGACAAGCAGGTCGAAGATGTAGCACCCAGGCGAAGCGAAGATCACAGGTTCTCTCCCTTTTTGATGTCTTTTTGGGTTTTAGGGTTTATGTAACAGGTATGGGATGTCGGCCCATGGGTTTACCCATGTTTAGGCCCCTTTTGTAATGTATAAATAAGTAGTTAGGTGATGTAAGAAGAGACTTGTGTGCTAAGTGCTAGTGTGTGGCTTTGTGCAAGGAAGAACAAGTACTTGTGACCAACTTAGTGCATGAGTAGTGGCTCTGTGCATATTATGTTGTAAGAGTTGGTTTTGTACTATTGAGGAGTTGGCTTTGTGCCTTGACCTAATTCGGGGAAGGATGATCTGGAGAGGTGCGCAAAGATCTCTTGTCCCTCACAGAGTTGGTTCTATGGCTTTATGCACATGAGCAGAGGAATGTAAGAAGCTTGAAGATCAATAAAGAATAAGAAGAGTTGGTGGACGTAGCACCACACTAGGGTGAAACACGTATATGTTTTGTCGATCTTCTAGGTGCTATGTTGTTAATGTTATTTATGTATTTATTTTCTTAGTGTACTATTCTTGATGTATAATAGGTAGATCCATTGATGCTTAGTGATTTATATATGAATGAATTCTAGATATGCTCTGATGCTATGTGATAAATGGTCAAATGTGCTTAATCTCAATTATTACTATGTTGATATGTAATTAGGGTTAATCTGCGATGTGAATAACGATAATAACTTAATGAATATTGTAGGCTAAGTGCTCTATTAAGTGTTGTAATCATAGATCTGTGTCCCAGCTAGGTTGTAGACACTTGATTCCTGTAACCCCCCTGCCTCTACCTTAGGTGAGACTTCATCTTCTTTGCAGGTGTTGCCGAAAGGGCTAATAGTTAGGTTTTTGTTGGTGCATTGTTGAAGTGTTGAACTCTGGGTATGCCCCTGTGGCAACATGTCCCCCCACTGTAGGATCATTAACTTGGATTCAGTACTTGATTTTGTATCACCGAAGACCAGAGGTTGGAAAAAGGATTTCTTTGTTGAGGTTTTTAGGACCAAATTTTGAGTGTACTCCAACTGTCTCGCAGTACTAAGAGAAGAACCTTCACTAGTTTTTTCTTCCTTTATCTTGTGTGCTCTTGCCGAGTGTCTGGTGGTTGGCTTTCACGATGGAACTTTACCTGCAACTAGAACATAGTTAGAGACCGTGTAAGAAATCATATGCATATATAAATCACGACTGTCGAATTGAAAAACTTGAACACATACCTCTACAACTTGTTTAACCTGTTTTTGATAATATGAGGATCAACACAGTCTTGAGATGCTTTCTTTGCTTCTTTGAATAATATAGAATTCAAACTTGTGTGTAGAACGAAATTGTTCAAATTTCATTCTAGAGATTTAAACAGGAAGAACTTACCTTATCGCATCAGCCATTTAATTCAGGTTATGAGTGTAGTTCTATTAAATCTTCCCCCATATCTTCAAATACGTTTAAAATTAAATTTGATTGTAGGTTGATGACATGGGTGCAGGTTGTAATGTGGCCTATCAATGATTTCAAATCGTTGTTGTTCCATCGGTGCATGGGGTAGTAACATATGGAGGATGAAGCGTTAACTAGTTTATTGAATGCTAGAATATGATTGTATCTTGTGTCGAAAACATCCCATCGTTTCGCTAGTCCAGCTGGTGAGTCAGGGGTCAGGGTTCTTCTTTGAACAATTTTCAATGATATATTATTGCAAAATATTGGATGCCAAATGATCTTTCCATACAAAGATGATGTGGCAAGGCTGACCTGGAGGTGTGACTAGGAAACAGAAAACCTTAAGACGACTCGAGACAAAACTAGGTCGTACGACACCCTTATGTGATAAAGACATGTGGCACTCGAGACCGACGTCTTCATTTACTCGTGTTAATCGGAATCAATACTTTCCTTAAGATACACGTTCTAAAACCTGATCCTATATTTTCAACACCGAAATGTATCAAGGATCGATGATCGAAGATAAACCTACCCAAGTGCTCCCGGATCGACTCTCTCAAAAAAGTCTTGATGTTGAAAGTGTATCGGGGATCGGAGAGCAGTGACATTTTTAACGAAGAAACAATAGATTGTTTTAATATTTTTATATTTTCCCCGACCTCGAGCAAGCACATTGGTCATCGGCTATCAATGGTTTGTTTATGGCTTTTTTCAATGTCTATTCCTCCTGTACTTTTTCGACGCCGATGGGGATCGACTATCTCCTAAATTTTCATGAAGAATAACTTATGCAAACCAAATCCACCTTATGTCGATTAGTGTAACTGTGTGGCCACTTTACCTGCTTGAATTTTGCCGACACCGAACGCAAGTGTGTTAGTCGCAATGTTAGTTGCAGATTCCTAGTTAGGATGTCAAGTTATTTTAGACCAGAGGTTTCATTTAACAAGTTCAAACAAACCTAACTTGATTGATAAGAGTCATGAAAACAAAATAGAAACAAAAAATAAACCATTTCCCCAAAGTGAAATCAATTTAGAAAGTAAAAGAAAACAAGTGGTACCCAAAAGTGATAAATTTCATAAGGATTTTAGGGTGTGTTGAGTGATCAACAAATGGTGATTTACTACGAGAAAGAAGAATCTATGTTCCCTCCCTGTGTTTAGCTGATGCAGAAACTGGTTAAAAACCTAGCTGGTTTTGTTTTTATCAGAGTCTCTTACATCCTTGCGTTTAAAATTCCCCCAATTCATGAATCTAGGCCCACCTATGGAGTTTCATCCTTTATTCCACCTTCGTTCATATTTACCATGACCCATGCCCCCTTTTGAAAAGAGTCGAATAAAGCATTCACTGGCACCAGGCATTTTATTTATCATCATTCACTTGTTGTAGTGTTGCTTCGCTGCCAGTGAGTATCCATAGCCCCGGTGGGTTCACCCCTACGTCACAGACCTTTTTACCTTACCAGGGAGCATCGATAGGCCCGAAGAAGTTATTTTCATACCCTCTCCTACTTCATTCTAAGTTGATATAATTTATTTATTTTGGCAGAGATACCCTGAGTGAGTGGGAGAGGAGGATGCCTTTGATCTGCAAGATGAGATGGTTAAGGTGAATTTTTTTCTAGCTCTATATTGAGGTACATGTGGTCCTTTCCAACTTACCATCTTTCCCTTTAGGTTTTACCAGATCACCAGGTGGATACATCATCACCTGCTAAGGTTTTTTATTCGCAAAGGTTATATACATAACTCTTTTCAGAAAAAAGGTAGTTTCCCTAGTGTTCTTTTGTTGCATGTAAGCATGATTCGGGAAAAGAGTTTGCTACATTGTATTGATTAAGGTCAGCCAATGCCTTGCGAAACACAACTTTAAAGAACAAAAATACCCAAAAAAAGAAAAACAAAAATAAAGAACTCCGCAATCAACCTACTTAACACCTAAAAAATAAAATAACATGAAAACACACACATTTATTTATTTGTTTGTTTTTATTTTTTATTTTTAATAGAAATATTGTTTTAGGGCTTGGCCATTCACTAGGGGGGCATCGATTCCCCCCCTCAAATTTTGAAACTGATACGTTCCTGACCCAAGTTTCTCGATTGCTTGAAAAGGTTTGAGCCATAGATTCTGAAACTTTTAATTGTTTTCCTTCAGTTGATTTGATCTATCCCATTTCAAGACTAAGTCTCCTACTTCAAAATTATTCTCTCTGGCCTTATGCCTTTCAAACCAAATTTTAAATATCTGTTGATGAGAGAACAAATTTTATTTTTCTTTCTCTCTTTCTTCTTCCAGCATGAGGAGGGTATCAATTCTTTGTTCAATTACTGATGAGGGTTGTCCTCTAGATCCCTGAGCAAGCTAAAGAGATCGAAGGTATCGCCTATTCGGGATAATGGATTCTTGTTTGTATACCATAAAGTATAAGGAGTTCCCTATAGCTTCCTTGGTTGTTACTCTATCGTCCCATAAGGAATTATGAAGAAAACTATGCCAATTTCTCTGATTGTCTACAACTGTTTTCTTTAATATCCTCACTAGGTTCTTTTTGGTTGATTCTGCCACTCCATTCCCCTATGGATGGTAGTTTGCAGAGTATCTGATTATGATAAATTTGTATAGAGAAACATTTGTTAGTAGGGTGTTATCCACATTTTTGGTTATCGAGATGATATTATGATCATGTCATGGTAATGGAAGATCAAACTCTTTATTAAGAACAATTTCCAGAAGAAGGTTACAGTTGTCATTTTCTCAAAATCATATTTTGGGACAAGTTCGCAGGCTGCATATATACTATCCTGCGAGAATGTTGATTTTCGCAGGTTGCTTTCATTTGGATTGCGAACTTCTTGCACTGTGTCCAAGGCTAGGGTGCGAACTTGTTTCTAAAGAAGGAAAATGAATAAATTCTCGATCTTTCTAGAAGGAATCTTCTAGAAGGGTGAGTTGGAATTCGAATGGTTGGCAAAATACTGGCTTTCCAGATTTCTTGGGATTATTCCCTATCCAAGTAACTAATCAATCTTTTCCTATATATTGAAGAGATTTCTCATGGAAAGGGTTAAGA
>JZKD02S2296713.1:0-13236 GCA_000966675.3 Picea glauca | reverse complement strand
ACCAAGTGCTAGTCTGATAGGCACTTATCTGGAGATTTGAGACCTTGGGGCTTTATAAATTCGGGTTTCGGGGGTTCTCACAACTCCAAACCTCTAATTCCTCAGAGCATTAAATTTGGAAAACTCATGAAGAATGGTGGATAGTAGCTCCAGGATTTCGGCTTTGGTGGTTTCCAAAGAAAATCACAAAACATCTCCTAAAGTGCCAAATTAGTGAACTTGTGAACCAGGGTGGATCAACGATCCACATTTTCCCAGTATCCAATGACTAATATTTACTACAAAACTCCAGGCTTTAGGGCTCTGAGACTTCGGAGCTTCAGGGCTTTAGTAATTTGGAGCTTTGTGGATTTAGGACTTTAGAGCTTCAGGACTACAGAAATTTGGAGCTTTGGGGCTACAGGACTTCAGAGGATTTCACATATGCATACCCCCAAAATCTTGAACTGTGAATCTCTGAATACTTCCATGTCACCCCCGGTGGCATCATCAAGTTATGTTACTTTGACGCTATGGAATTTCAGGGGTTTATTCCTCCCATTCCATCATGAACCATTTATTCTAGAGTGTCAAGTCTCTAGACCTTGGGATCTGATGCCACGCGTCCCCTGTGACCAATGGTTTGGATTAACTCTGGCCTTTGGGAGTTCTCTACCCAATGATATTCGTAATGCCTTTTCTCTAGATTACCAAGTCTCTGGACTTCATGATTTGGCGCCATGCATCCACTGTGACCATCAGGGTCCCCACCACCCATGCTCGAGACAAGGTGTCATGTGACAGAATACTAGAAGCGGACACATGGCCCAATCAGGCGGGGTGACACGTGTCACGTTCTAACTTGCATAATAAATCTTCGAATGGTTCTTAACTCACTGACATGTGGCACACATATAATGTGTCCACATCATCCCTGGTGACATCAGTAGGGCACCTCACTTTGGGACTTCGAGCTTCAACAGTTTTTACACTTGCACACTCCAATTCTCCTAAAAGCTGAATTCCCGAACTTCCTTACCCTCTGGGGTCCACATAGTACAATTGTCAACACTTACAGTGGTGGCATGTGGCATGTCTAGGAAAGGTTCACATCACCACAGGACACGTCATCATGCCACGACACTTCTTCTCTTTTTCTTCGAGACTTCAGAGCTTCGGGCTTCGGGAGATTCCACACCAGCACACTCCAATTCTCCTGAACGTTGAACTCCCAAACAAGCTGATCTTTTGACATGCATTGCCTTTTGTGAACGGTCTGGATGAAATCCAAACTTTAGGACTTTGTGTATTTTCTCCTTATCACCCTCTGTTTCTCCCAAATTTCAAATTCCCAAACAAGCCAATTTGTCGACACATGTCCCCTATAATGAATGGTCTGAATCAACTCCAGACTTTGGGACTTTGGGGATTCAAAATATTTTACACTTTCACACCTCAAATCTTCTGAATGTCGAATTTTTGAACGATTCAATCTATCAACATGTGTCTCCTTTAGCGAACAATCCATATTAACTTCGAACTTCAAGAATTCAGGGATTTTTTCCTTAGCACACTCCATTTCTCCCAAAGTCAATAATTTATGAACTGTTGTGAGATGTACCACTCACAACCACTTGTGCATAGATCTGACGGTTGAGATATTATTTTCACCACTACGCCTTACCTTCTATTCTTGACTCAATCTAAACTATTTGATATGAATTTGACCGATCCAAGGGTCAAGTACTTCTCCCCGGATCTACGATGCAGATCCACTCTAGGACTTCGGATCTTCAACGCTTCAGCCCCTTTGGCTCTATAAACCATAAACTTCGCCAAAGTCATGAAGTATGAATGACTTGGAGGTTAAACTTCATGCACTTTTCTCCATATCTGATGGTTATGAAGGATCATCCTTCTCTCGAACACATCCTATAGCCCAACACCATGGTTTTTATGGTTTCTTTCTCTGTGGCCATTTCTTAAATCGTTATACCTCCTGTGCTTCTGAAAAAAATCCAAGTGTTCTCTCAACGCCCTTCTACACTCTGTACATCAAAATTATTTGGTCTTTTACTCTGAATTCCTTGTTCGTGGCCCATCCAGGTTCAGTGTCAAAACCATGGGATCTGAACTTGAATTTTTTTCATTTCGACAACAATTCTTTTCCGAAATTTTTTCTTCAACTGCCACTAACATGGCTCATCCAAGATCAATGTTGAAACCATGTCTCTTATACCATTTTTTAATGTCCCTAGCCACTGATAGGTCAGACAATGTCACTTAGTAAACATATTTTTCTCTCTGATACCAATTTGTGACATCCTCAGCCTTAAACCAATAGGCCAGGCCATGCCACCGAATAACTTTCATGTTGTGATACCAATCTGTGACAACCCTAGCCTTATTCTACTAGGCTATGCCACACATATATACTTGAAAAAACATCATACACATCCATATAAACATGGAAATGACAATTATCATCTACATATATATATATATATATATATATATATATATATATATATATAAACATATACGGGTGACATATTCTAATAATACACAGATTAATGCAGAAATAATAGTAAGCCTACACATATAGCATATACAATATATCCAAGCATTACTCATCAATTATAACACATATACAATTACACAACATGTAAATGAACATAGAAGTGACACTTATCTTTTAACAGAAGACCACCAACTGTGTGCAGACCTTCCACGAACCTCCCAGCCATAGACCACGTTGTTCATCATGCTTAACAGTGGGTCACCCCCAAGCTAGGACTAAAATCCAGCGGGAAAGGGATTCCTAGGCTTGGAAAGGAAAATAGGAAGGTCGCATAGATCAACAGGAAGGATTTCCTCCCAAGAGACACTTATGCCCACAACCCATAGACCCTCATTCCACACATGCTTGTCCCACCCCAAGAGTGTACACCTTCACTATCACAAGTCCATCGATTGTCCAGCTCCCTTCCAGGGCTTCAGAAACAGGCTAGAGCGGAAGTCTCAGAGTACTGTAGCTACTACYAGACTCCCTCCAGGAGAACTCACTTCCTTAGCACACTCTCTCACCTGACRAAGTTRCTCACGRGCCTGACAACCTTCCTTTCTATCCAACTCCTAAGTCTAGTGGGTAAYTGTTGGGCTCTAAAGATGTCTAAAAACAAACTTAGTTTAACATTAATTTATCAACCYGAGGATTCATCTTCTATCTCAAGAATATCAACAAAAACTATGCAGATAGCTTGTAGAGGCTAAAATCGCGTAGTTAAAGCAAACTTGAGTTTATCCACAATCAAGTTCCTCAATTTTTTAGGAAAGATTCTAAGACTAAGATCTTACTTAACAGAATTGAAATCTAATTACTAACATGTTGTGAATGAAAGGGAACTAACTAATCTACTGAATTCATTTAACTAGGAAGCAATGATTGAAATTAAGTAAAGACTTGCAGAATTAATTATTAACTATGAATCAAATTTTTGTAAAGGAAATAGAGAATTACTTTATCCTATGGAAAGAAACAACAATTTGTAATCTAATCAAAAGGGACAACAAATATAACTTGAAAGAAAGGAACAACAATTGTAACTTTAACTGAAAGGAATGACAATTCTAAGTTAATTGAAAGGAATAACAAATGCAAGTGTAAATAAAAGGAACAACGCATATGAAAATGTGAGGAATTGTCAAGCAACAAACTACAGTAATGGAAGTTGGAACAAAAATCATTAACATTCAAGAGAAATGTCTATCTTCTATACGCAAACGGCATAAAATCATTAACACACTTATGGATCCATCTTAACTATTGCAAAAGATAATTGAATCATAAAACAAAAAGAAAACTGATACAATTACATATTGAGACAATAGCTCCTTTAGACTGGGCCCTTGGTCCTCATAAGCACTTCTACTAGAAACTTAGTATGTAGAAATGGCGAAAACGATCAAAGCTTTTATTGATTTCATAGCGGGTACGGCATTCACAAAAACTGCTTGCGCAGAGTAATTATGAGTTCTGAATACTTGAATGCAATTCTAAGATTGTGTTTTCAGGATCTATTATCCTCTCTATATACAATAATCTGAGTAAATCAAGCCATCCTAAGGATCGAGATATCCTCAGGATTGCTTTACTATTATAAAGTTACAATATAGAAAATTAATCATCTTTAAAATTGCTTTGCACCAAAAGTCCTCAACCTCAAATGGCTCACGCATCTTTCAAGATCTCCTTTGCTATTTTATCCAATACTGTAACAAAATCAAACAATTCCAATCGTATTAGAATCTATTCAATATAACTTCAATAATATCAACAGAAGACACATTAATCATTTTCTATCCTATTTATCCCTAATTAACAGAAAAGTCAATCAATATTATATCATGAACTGTGGGAATAAGGAGGATATTGTACCTTTTTCATAACCTAACATACCCCCCATCTTACCTTCTTGCATGTCCTCATGCAAGATGAGATATTACATGTAAAGAAGTGATGTTGTAAGGAGGGAAAGTTGGTTCACTAGGTCTCCTAAACCCATTACTTATTTTGAGCTCTACAAAAGCAACATCCTCCCTCTTCTTATTAATTTGAGAATACTTCTGGTAACTTTCTGGAGGAAACCAGATGATAGGGGGACTATACCTGCACCCAATCCAAGCAGGTCCTTCCTCCTAGATCAGTCTAGAATACATTTCCATTCTAAAGGTAGCTACAAATAAATTCTTGTACCCAAAGGGTTCCCTACTTTTGACCTCATTTGAGGATGCATCCCATCTCACCTAAGAAGTAGCAAGAGATTCTTCTTTGAGTTCTCTAAAATATATAATGCATGAATGGATAACCTATCAATGGATGGGGGCTAGAGATTCTATGACCCCCCATCAGTAATTACCTCCCTAGGTAGTCCATAGCGTGCAAATAATTTGAAAATAAATTTGATGACTACTTCTTCTGTTGCATTTGGTAAGGCTTTTTCCTTCACCCATTTGGTCATGTAGTCTGTTGCAACTAGAATATAGGTCTTCTGATTTGACTTTGGGTTGAAGGTGCCAACGAAGTCTAGTGCCCATCTATCAAATGGTTCTATGACTACTTGTGCTTTCAAGGGAATTTCATCAGCCTGACCTGGTTTTCTCATCCGTTGACAACTGTCACAGGTCTGGACGTATTTCTTTGCATCTCTGAATATTGAGGGCCAGTAGTAGCCCATCTGTAAAATTTTGTGTCCATTCCTACAGTATGAAAAGTGCCCACCACATGGCTCATCATGTCCTGATTTCAGTATGTCGTAGATTTCATCCTCTCATACGCATCTACAGATCTGGAGATCAGCTCCTGTGTGGAAGAGATATCCACCGATCCAAGTGAATCATGCGCTACACTGGAAGATCATTTTTTTTTCCCTTGATGATATATGTGTTGGTAATTTTCCCGCTACCAGATAATTTTCCACATCAACGTACCAAGGTGGCTTTGTGGTGATGGCAAACAGATGCTCATCTGGAAATTGGTCTTCAACTATTAAGGAGTCATGTGTTTTGGGTATGCGAGACAGGAAGTCTGAGACAAGATTTTCTCTCCCAGGTCAATCTTTGATGGTGATGTCAAATTCCTGCAATAATAATAACCATCAAGTGACACGTTCATTAGTAATCGGTTTATTAGCTAGATATCTAATAGTAGAATGATCAGTATACAGAATAATTGGATAGCCTATTATATAATGGAGAAATTTATTGATGGCGTGTATAACAGCTAAAAATTATTTTTCTATTACTGTATAATTAAGTTCAACTAGAGTAATATTCTTGCTAATGAAATAAATAGTGTAGGGTTTCTTGTCTTTTTCCTATCCAAGGATAGTGCCTATGACAATATCTGATGCATCGATGGAGATGTGAAATGGTATTTTCCAATTTGATCCCCTCAACACCAGTGCTGTCAAGATTAGCTTCTTGAGTCCTACAAATGCCATATCACACTTGTCAGACCACTGAAACTCCACATTACCATTCAAAGCATGTAAAGGTGTGGCGATTCTTGCAAAATTTTCCATAAATCTGCGATAGTATCTAGAAGTGCCAAGGAAACTACGTACCTCAGTTTGTGTGTGTGGTGTAGGTAGATTAAGGATTACGTATATTTTTGTTGGATCTACTCTAATTCCATCTGCAGAAATATAATTCCCTAGTACCACACCTTTTGTTATCATCATGTGACATTTTCAATGGCTTAAACATAACCTCGTAGCGATGCACTGTTCTAGTACCTTCTCCAGATTATTCAGTGCTTGATCAAAGTCGTCGCCATAAGGAGTGAAATCATCCATGTAAAATTCAAGCCCTTCACTGATCAAATCACTACATATGCTCAAGATGGCCCTTTGGAATGTGGCTGGAGAGTTACATAGTCCAAAGGGAAATACTCTGTATGAAAAGGTACCCCAGGGGCAGGTGAATGTATTTTTATCTTGATCTTATGGGGCAATATGGATCTGATTATAGCCACTAAAACCATCTAGGAAAGAAAATAATTTCTTCCCTGCCAAAGTATCCAATACCTAATCAATGAAAGGTAAGGGGAAGTGGTCCTTTTGAGTGGCTTTGTTAAGTTCCCTATAGTTGACGCAGATTTGCCATTTCCCATTTTTCTTGGGGACGATGACTAATGGGGAGACCCACTGACTATCCGAGATAGGGTATATAAAATCTATGTCCAACATCTTTTGTAATTATTCTTTAACAATATCCCTGAGGTGGGGATTCAATATTCTCTACGGCTATTGGATAGGTCAGGCATCTTTCTCAATGTAAATGTGGTGTGTGCAGAGTTGCAGATCATTACCTTTCATGTCAGAATACTCCTAGGCAAAATCTTGATGGTATTTAGAAAGGACTTGAATCAGATTTTGTTGTTGTTGCTCATATAAATTGGCATTGATGTCCAGAGACTTCCCTGGTGCGATCTCAACGGATTTGTTGTTATGACTAGTGGAAGTCGGGATTTGTTGTTCCATTAAATCTTCTGGTGGGTATCCCCATGCTTCACAATCTAGAACAACTTGGATCATCTGGCATGTTGGATTACCCATAGTGGTTGGGTTGTTAGTAAACCCATTGATTACGTCATCCTCTAGCTAGTTCTTGAGTCTAAGATCTTCTTCCATTGTGAGAGGGGCTCGTAAATCCTTTTTTGGATACCGTGGTGGCGACAAATGTGGATATATGAAAGTCGGGCTTGGCTTGGCTGGAGGATATAAGATGAGATTTTTTGTAACACCTCCTCTAGAAATTTTCATATTACCCATTCAACATCCTATGTACACATCCACTATTGCGAGCCATGGTTTTCCCAATATCAATGGATGCCCTTCGAGACCACTTCTTGGGTTGATGATGAGGAAATCCGTTGGATACTCCCAAGAGTCGACTGAGATTGCTATGTCATGTAGTCTGTTGATTGGTCTAACCATTGATCGATCAACCAATTGTAAAATAATGGAGGTGGGTTCGAAGGATTCAAAACCCAGGGTGTTGTAGGTTTCCATAGTCAGGATATTGATGGCCGCCCCCAAATCAACTAGTGTATTTGGAAAAGAACATCCCCGAATCTAAACTGTTACTATGGGATTCCCTGGATCTACATATTTGACTGGTTCTTGTCTACCTAAAATTAGATCAAACAAGGATCCCACTACACGAACTATTGATGATGAATTTTTAATTTTCCTAACAGGCTTCCTCCCACATAGTTCCTTGATCATTTTTGCATTTATTGGAATGTCTTACAGAGCCTGCAGGAGTGGGATCTTGATATATAAATTCTTGATTTCCCCTACAATGTTGAAGATGGTATAGACGACATGTTTTTCTATCATTAGTCTTTCGGGGAACGGAGGGGAAGGAGTTGCATCCTTATTAGGATCATGTGACTCGACTATGTTTCCCCCCTACTCGATTTCTTTCGTTATTACCACAGTCGTGGGCATTATTATTGGTTGTTTATTATTTTCCTTCTACTGTTCTTGGAAAACATTATTTTCTTTAGGAGAGATTATACACCCTGATCTCAATCGAAGTTCATTGCACCCTATCGAGTTGGTATCCTCTTCCCCGTTCTCCATAATCTGGAAGAGCTTAGTTGGTCTTTTATTAGGATTTAGGTGGGGCTAGGATGGTAATTGAGGGTGCAATTGTGATTGAGGGTTTTGGGGCAGTAGGAGTGGAGCTTGCAATGTGGGTTAGGTTTGAGGGGCCATCCCCATGGGTTGATTATTAATCCCCATGGGGCACTGCCAATTCTGGTTCCAATTTAGGTTTTGGGGAGTTGTATTAGGCCATTACGGGGGGTAGGGGTTGTTATTTGAGTTTTTCTAGGATGAGGTGGGGTATTGTGATTTAGGCCAGGTGGGACTTGCAGTTGGTTGATTCTACCAGATTAGATTTGCAAGTGGTTGGTTTGGCCAAGTGGGATTTGCAGGTGGTTATTGTTGGGGCTGCCAATTCTGATTAGTAAACGGTTGGTTCTACCATGTATTACTAGAATTCTGTTGTTGATTATACTTCCTAGAAAATTCCTGGAGTGTATTTGGAGGGCGAGCCCGCAATTGACAATGTTGAGCCATCAAGTATAATGGTTATGTTTCCTCTTCTACTCCTCTAACGACAACTTTCAGTCCTGGCAGCGATGGGCATTGCTCTGTGTCGTGATCCTTGGCACAAATAGTGCAAACCCAAACCACATCCAAAGGACATTCCCTTGGACCATGCTTTTTTCTACATCTGTGGAAAAATATGGCTAAAGTTTGTTCTTCTTCTTCTTGTTTTTGTTTGGCCTACAATACATCCAATTGTGTAGTCAAAGTGCTTAGAATATATGTTTTGAAAGTTTCTAAGATATTACCAACTTCGGCTCACGTAACACCCCTACTGGTAATGTTGCTATTTATGGTGAGGGAAGTTCGCATTCCTGATCTAGTCTGTGTACTTCCTCATGAGCATTAAATGCACAATAGAATGATGTTATCATAAGTTTCTTGATAAATGTCACTCGTCCCCATTAAATTCAATTTTTCTACCCATTCATCCTTCATACCTTTAAGCAGAGTTTCTTTGAGTACTTCACCTGGTAATGTGCCATAGGGTGATCTCTGCAAGTTATATTGAAATCTCTCAACATATTCTTCTAATGAATCATTTTCTTTTGCAGTCATTTGAAAGATTTCATCTTTTAGGTCCCTAGTTCTACAATAATCCTTATATTTTGTCAAGTAGGCTTGTTTCATATCATCCCATGAGTTAATGGTTCCACCTCCTAATCCCATAAACCAACGTAGATCTGCCCCCTTCAAGGTAGAGGGGAACAATTTTAATTTTTTGGGTTCATAGGTGTAATCATACCCTCTACATAGAACACCGAATTCAAATAAGAATGCATCCGGGTCTTCTGAAATCAATCCATGGAAGCTTGGCAGGTTCTGTAGGGGGATTGCTTTCATGGGAGCGTTGGTGATTGGATCAACTATTGGATATTCCAATGTGGAGTTATGGGGTCATTGTTGATTTGGTTACACCATTTGATCAAATATGTGCCAAAAATCTTCAGGAATTTCTTCATTCGGGTGTTCTATTCGAGGTGGTTGATTATTTGATCCTCTAGGGGATTTGATTGCACTCCCTCTATCTAGTATTTCAGGTATACCTTCTTCTTTTATGGGAGATTCAGGATCAGGGGATGGTGATGGGTCTGCCTTGGCAACCCCACTAGTTTCTCCTTCTCCTTCCTCCAAATTATGAGAATTTCTCTCGTTTAAAGGGTTGAGGGGTGGAAGGTCTGTGCTTTGAAAGATTTTCTCATACCCTTCAGTTTTTCTATGAATCTTAGCATTGGTTGTAGTTGGTGAAACTGTTGCTTGAGGGATTTGAATGGGTCCTTTCCTAGGTCTGAATGAAGCTTGAGATTCATCCTTTCGGATGATGTCGTCTATGAAATTACTTCTCCCAGGGAGCATCGAGCCCTGTGCTTTGGTATTTTTTGGTGGGGGTTTTGTTTTTTCAAGATCTTTCTTCTTAGTCATACACACTTCACAAAAAATGAATATCAAATACAAACACCTATATGACCTCTTAAGTGTCAACTATAGGTTCTTACCTTCTGTCTTCAATACCTGGTCCTCCAGAGACACAACCTATGCAACTTTTGACATTCTCCCCGGCAACGAAGCCACAATGTTGGGATCTAAACATGTCTAAAATAGCCTTAGTTTAACATTAATTTATCAACCCAAGGATTTTTCCTTTATCTCAAGAATATTAGAAAAATCTATGCAGATAGCTTGTAGAGGCTAAAATCGCATAGTTAAATAAAACCTAAGTTTATCCACAATAAAGTTCCTCAAATGTTCAAGAAATATTCTAAAACTAAGATCTTACTTAACATAATTGAAATCTAATTACTAACATGTTGTGAATGAAAGGGAACTAACTAATCTGTTGAATTCATTTAACTAAGAAGCAATGTTTGAATCTAAGTAAAGAATTGTAGAATTAACTATTAACTATGAATCAAATTGTTGGAAAGAAAATAATGAATTACTCTATCCTATGGAAAGAAACAACAATTTGTAATCTAATCAAAAGGGACAACAAATATAACTTGTTGTAAAGGAACAACAATTGTAACTTTAACTCAAAGGAACAACAATTCCAACTTAATTGAAAGGAACAACAAATGCAAGTCTAAATAAAAGGAACGACGCATATGAAAATGTGAGGAACTGTCAAGCAGCAAACTACAGTAATGGAATTTGGAACACCAATCATTAACATTCGAGAGAAATGTCTATATTTTGTACGCAAACGACATAAAATCATTAACACACTTATGCATTTGTCTTAACTATTGCAAAAGAGAATTGAATCATAAAACAAAAACCAAACTGATACAATTACAACTTGAGATAGTATCTCCTTTAGACTAGGCCCTTGGTCCTCAAAAGCGTTGCTACTAGAAACTTAGTATGTAGAAATGGAAAAAATGATCAAATATTTTATTGATTTCATAGCTGGTATGACATTCACAAAAACAGCTTGCGCAAAGCAATTATGAGTTCTAAATACTTGAATGCAATTCTTAGATTGTCTTTTCAGGATCTATTATCCTCTATATATACAACAATCTAAGTAAATCAATCCATCCAGAGGATCGAGAGATCCTCAGGATTGCTTTACTATTATAAAGTTAGAATAAAGAAAATTAATCATCTTTAAAATTGCTTTGCGCCAAAAGTCCTCAACCTCAAGTGGCTCACGCATCTTTCAAGATCTCCTTTGCTATTTTATCCAATACTGTAACATAATCAAACAATTCCAATTGTATTTTAGAATCTATTCAATATAACTTCAATAATATCAATAGAAGACACATTAATCATTTTCTATCCTATTTATCCCTAATTAACAGAAAATTCAATCAAGATTATATCATGAACTATGGGAATAAGGATGATATTTGTACCTTTTTCATAACCCAACAGTAACCACCACAACAAAAATTGGGTATGGGCTCTGGTAATGACATCAAGCCACACCATTCTAGAGAAAACATGGGTAGCAACAGGAAAAGATAAGGAGCAATATGGCTCAAACACTACGCAGTCGTGTTGTGCTTCATAGTTAAAACAATTAGCTTCATAACATGGGTGTGCAGGTTTCAGAAGTTGCAGAGATCGATGATGGAGGCAATGACTAGATATGTCCATGCTCTCCCTGTCTCAGTGTGTGCGTCAGTGGGGAGTATGGAAGACTTGTGAGAGTGGAAACCATCATGATAATGGTGAGGGAACCCCCCAACAAGTTGAATTCCCCACCTAAAAACTGCATGCGCCTAGGTTGACACGTGTCTTCTTGAAGCTGCATGAGCTCCACTTAACACTTGTTCCCTTTCCCCAAGAACTTAGGAAAACACAGGTTATGTCAAACCTTAACCTCTAGGAAATAATAATATAATATTATCCGTTTAGAGGTAATCCCTCTATCTTAGCCCCTATTCCTAGACACTTAGCCCCTTCCCTTTCCCTACCTAGTGGAGCTTAGTCCCCCATAAATATTTCTTTGTGGTCGGTCTACATGCAACGATGTAATTATATTAATAATGTGAGTATTTACATATACAAAATCAGGCTTAATGGCCTTAGAATCTAGGCTCTCTGGCCTAATAAACACATAATCCTTCTAACTTATTATAACTTGGCTCACCAGCCTATCAAACATGTTTACAATATATAATTACAACTAGGGTTTGACCTGGAGATACTACAGTTTTCCTTTGTGACAAACAAGTTTGAAAGATCTCTAAGATAGACATAGCTATTGGATATTGAGCTAAGTCATCGACTAGGCTATAGTTGATAGATGTCCTGGCATTGGGGTTATTTGTTATAAAAACAGGATCGCGGAGCAATAAAATAAAAAAAAATGTGGAAATAAAACATAGAAGATACACAATACAATAGAGACACAAATATACATGGTTCACCCAGTGTGGGTTGTGTCCACTAGAGAAATTTCCAGGTCCTTCCTTTTTATTATCCAGCAAATGAAGGGATACAACCTACAACACATCCATTGTAACTTCCTCTTGTTTCTCTCATAGTCTCCTCTCTCAGAATACCATATTCACAATGATACATAGTTGCAATACATTTCCCTCATAAAATAGGGTTTTCTTCTATGGAAAAAAACCATAACATAACTTCAACTGTCATGTCTACAAGCCCCTTCTGAAACCCCCCCCCGTGTGGAGGGGTGTATAGTATTCTAGGATGTACAATCTTCATGCGGTATAAACACGGCTGAAAACAAAGACCTATGAAACATGAAGATAATCAGGCTCCAAAACCAACAATATCCCTCTTGGAGACTGATCACAACAACTCCACTATTGTTGTACCTTCTAGACTATACTCCACTTTGGACTTGGAAAATTTCTCATATTCACCTTCATGCTTGAATACCAATTGAAACTGAGTAGAACTCAATTTTTCCTAGGTTACTCCTTTTTCTAACATGTATATGAGATTCTATCTAGTGTGTATAGTTTCCAACTTCAAATATCCATCTTCCAAGATGGATAGTATGAAATGGCACCTGATCTGTGTATTCTTAGTCTTCGAATGGAAGGTTGAGTTCTTTGCAAGATGAATGGTACTCTCATTGTCACAGTACAACCTA
>JZKD02S2296702.1:0-26818 GCA_000966675.3 Picea glauca | reverse complement strand
CAACAAGTCTTGCCTTGTGTTTTTCAATCTGCCCTTTTTCATTGAGTTTAGTTTTGTAAACCCACTTGACACCAATACTCTTCTTGTGTCTGGGCAAATCAACAAGATCCCATGTATTTTTCTTCTCAATGGATTCAATTTCTTGGTTCATGGATTGAACCCAATGTGGCTCCTTAGCTTCTTCTTTAAAATATGTAGGTTGACATGACAGTAAGGAAAAAAAATTGTGCTATTCAATGTCATCCAACTGCTGATGGATTTCTCTCAAACTTCGAGTTCTCTGATTTTGAGGTTCAGAGAATGAGTCTCTGCTTGAATTTGAGGTATTTTGAGAGTTTTTAGGTTGTCCTTGTACCTGCAATCTTGGAAGAGAAGGTTGAGGTATTGGTTGTCCTGAATTTTTTGTGTTTTTCAGGACTAGACAACAATGGATTTTGACTGTCCATGTGTTGATTTTCAGATTCGTTCCAGATTTGATTTTCTAGAAATTTTACATCTCTGCTGAGAATTAGTTTCTTTGAGATTAGATTGTAAAGCCTGTAAGATTTATATGTTTCACTGTATCCAGTAAAGATACATTTCTCACTTCTATCATCCATTTTCTTTCTTAATTTGGAAGGTATGTGAGTGTATGCTATGCATCCGAATGTCCTTAGATGAGCAACATTTAGCTTTGTCCCACTCCATGCTTCTTGAGGGACTTTCATCTTTAGACTTGTGGTTGGAGATCTATTCAAGAGATAAGTTGAGCATGCTACTGCTTCAGCCCAAAAAATATTTAACAAACATTTCTCTTTGAGTAGGCTTCTTGCCATGTTCATTATTGTCTGGTTTTTTTCTTTTAGCCACTCCATTCTGTTGTGGAGTATACATGGCTATAGTTTGCATGATAATTCCTTGTGATTTGTAGAAATTTGCAAATTCGTTGGAGTTGTATTCTCCTCCTCCATTGGACCTGAGAGATTTTATATATTTGTCACTCTATTTTTCAGCTTTTGCTTTGAATTCTTTGAATTTTGCAAAAGTTCCAGACTTGTGTTTAAGAAAATAGATCCAGATTTTCCAGCTAAAGTCATCAATAAATGTTAGAAAATAAAAGATACCACCTATTGACTCTGTTTTCATTGGTCCACATAGGTCAGTGTGAACAAGTTTGAGATGTTGTTTGGCTTGATTGGAGGACTGTGGAAAACTATTTCTCTTATGTTTTCCAAGTATTCAAGACTCACATGGGGAATTTTTTTCTATGAAGATAGGAAGACCTTTGACCATGGAGTGCTTTTGTACAAGACTGAAACTCTGAAAGGGTAGATCTCCAAATCTTATATGCCAAACCATAGTTTCATTGGGGGTGGATGCACTTTGTGCATATGTTTGGATCAGATTTGCAGTTCTGAGGGTCAAGGGAAACATCCTGTTCTGAGTCATGTGGATTTTAGAAATCAATTTTCTGCTAGGGGTGTTATCAAATATCCTGCAAGATGCTCCCTCAAAAAGTACCTTATAGCCATGTTCAATGAGTTGTCCTACACTTAGCAGATTATGTTTTAGATCTGGAACATGATAGACATTGTTTATGTCTTTCTTTACATTTTGTTTAGTAAGAATAGGTACAGTTCCTTTTCCTTGAACTTTCACTAAGGAATCATTTCCAAGTGTAATATNCAAGTCTTGCCTTGTGTTTTTCAATCTACCCTTTTTCATTGAGTTTAGTTTTGTAAACCCACTTGACACCAATACTCTTCTTGTGTCTGGGCAAATCAACAAGATCCCATGTCTTTTTCTTCTCAATGGATTCAATTTCTTGGTTCATGGCTTGAACCCAATGTGGCTACTTAGCTGCTTCTTTAAAATATGTAGGTTGACATGACATTAAGGAAAAAAAATTGTGCTATTCAATGTCATCCAACTGCTAATGGATTTCTCTCAAACTTCGAGTTCTCTGATTTTGAGGTTCAGAGAATGAGTCTCTGCTTGAATTTGAGGTATTTTGAGAGTTTTTAGGTTGTCCTTGTACCTGCAATCTTGGAAGAAAAGGTTGAGGTATTGGTTGTCCTGAATTTTTTGCGTTTTTCAGGACTAGACAACAATGGATTTTGACTGTCCATGTGTTGATTTTTAGATTCGTTCTAGAGTTGATTTTCTAGAAATTTTACATCTCTGCTGAGAATTAGTTTCTTTGAGATTAGATTGTAAAGCATGTAAGCTTTATATGTTTCACTGTATCCAGTAAAGATACATTTCTCACTTCTATCATCCATTTTCTTCCTTAATTTGGAAGGTATGTGAGTGTATGCTATGCATCCAAATGTCCTTAGATGAGAAACATTTAGCTTTGTCCCACTCCATGCTTCTTGAGGGACTTTCATCTTTAGACTTGTGGTTGGAGATCTATTCAAGAGATAAGTTGAGCATGCTACTGCTTCAGCCCAAAAAATATTTGACAAACATTTCTCTTTGAGTAGGCTTCTTGCCATGTTCATTATTGTCTGGTTTTTTTCTTTCAGCCACTCCATTCTGTTGTGGAGTATACATGGCTGTAGTTTGCATGATAATTCCTTGTGATTTGTAGAAATTTGCAAATTCGTTGGAGTTGTATTCTCCTCCTCCATTGGACCTGAGATTTTTTATATATTTGTCACTCTATTTTTCAGCTTCTGCTTTGAATTCTTTGAATTTTTCAAAAGTTTCAGACTTGTGTCTGAGAAAATAGATCCAGATTTTCCAGCTAAAGTCATCAATAAACGTTAGAAAATAAAAGATACCACCTATTGACTCTGTTTTCATTGGTCCACATAGGTCAGTGTGAACAAGTTTGAGATGTTGTTTGGCTTGATTGGAGGATTGTGGAAAACTAGTTCTCTTATGTTTTCCAAGTATTCAAGACTCACATGAGGAATTTTTTTCTATGAAGATAGGAAGACCTTTGACCATGGAGTGCTTTTGTAGAAGACTGAAACTCTGAAAGGGTAGATGTCCAAATCTTATATGCCAAACCATAGTTTCATTGGGGGTGGATGCACTTTGTGCATATGTTTGGATCAGATTTGCAGTTCTGAGGGTCAAGGGAAACATCCTGTTCTGAGTCATGTGGATTTTAGAAATCAATTTTCTGCTAGGGGTGTTATCAAATATCCTGCAAGATGCTCCCTCAAAAAGTACCTTATAGCCATGTTCAATGAGCTGTCCTACACTTAGAAGATTATGTTTTAGATCTGGAACATGATAGACATTGTTTATGTCTTTCTTTACATTTTGTTTAGTAAGAATAGGTACAGTTCCTTTTCCTTGAACTTTGACTAAGGAATCATTTCCAAGTGTAATATCAGATGAGATTGAAGAATCAATGCATGNTTTCATTTGATCTTCTCCCTCTGCCTCTTTGAGGCTGGAAATTCTGATTTTGGTGTTGTTGTCTATGACCTTGGAAATTTTGATTCTGATTTTGTTGTCTATTACCTCCACTTGAGTGTGGGTTACTTGTAATGCTCCCTCGTCCTTGGTGAACTCTACCTCTTCCTTTGCCTCTCCCTCTATTGAAGGAGAATTGATTTTTGAAGGCATTGGCGATTTACTCATCTATGAGATGCAGTCTGGTCTCATGTGTCACCAGGGAACCGATTAGTTCATCTGTTGAGAAACGTGAAAGATCCTTGGATTCAAGGATTGTTGTAACAACCATTTTGAATTTCTTTGGTAAACTTCTGAGGACTTTCTCAACAATGCATTGATCAGGAATGGCTTCACCAGTCAATCTGATCTGGTTCACGATTCCCATGACTCTAGTCATAAACTGATCCACATTTTCAGACTCTGTCATTTTTAAAGTTTCAAATTGCATCCTCAAGGTCTGTAGTTTGAATGTTTTGACCCTGTAATTTCCTTGGTAGGAATATTTAAGGATGTCTCAACCTATTTTGAAGTACCAGCGCCTGTGAGTTTTGAGAAAATCGAGTCATCCACTGAATTTTGAATCCAGAATTTGGCTTTATTCTCTCTATTCCTCTGGGTTGCCTGAGCAGTTCTCTATTGGTTTGTCATGGTGGAAAGGTCTATTGGATCTGGTTCCACATATCCAAGATCCATTGGATCCCAACACTCTTGTGCTTGTAAGAAGGATCTCATTCGAATAGACCAAAACTCATAATTCTTTCCAAGAAGAATCGAACCTTGAGTTGGTCCTAAATTGCTAGACGTGGCCATCTTTAAAGAATTTAACAAAATAGAAAAAAAAATGTTAGAAAATTTCGTGTTTACCTGTTTCTTTCGTGTAAAACCAGGTCTTCTAATTTCTTGCAGTGACTTCGAAACTTCGTGATTTGGGATTTTGCGAGTTTCGACTTCACGAGTCTGGCTTCGGCCTTTCGCACTTCGGGAGTTCGGGACTCCTGTATACAAGTCCTCCAATTACTTGTCTCTCCAACTCTCGGTCGCCGAAATGCCGAAAGGAGCTTAACAACCCTTGTATTGGCCCTTAGCCTCCGTCTATGTGACCACGACTGGTGACCACGCGCCTAATAGTTCAAGCGCTACCGACTTTTCATGATTCAGGGAATTCCGATGCAAGTACTTCGCCGGTTCTTTGTCCCTCAATATGTCGAAATCTGAAATATCTTGGCGCCTATTCCTCTCGAACGCCTTTTCAGGATTTCACGATTCGGGATTTTGGGAGTTTGGATGCAACGATCCTGGGTCCTTCGGACTCCTGTTGTGAAAAAAGTTGAAATCTCCCCTAAACAATCAATCGTCTAGATCCGCCCTGAATGGACGGTCCTCGTTCAATCGCAACTTTGCGATTTCGGTATTTCGAGCGTCGGGACTTCTTGTCTCATGACTCCTTCCTCCTTGTTCTCCCGGTACCCGAAGTCCCAGTATATGTAGATCTCCTTTCGTGATTTCGAGAGTCGGGACTTCTTGTCTCGCGACTCATGTGTCCTTGATCTCCCGGTACCCGAATTCCCGGTAGATATAGATCTTCGACACCTGTCCTCCAAAATGGATGGCTCACGATCCTTTCGGGACTTTGTGGGTCAAGAGTCCAGAACTCTTACCCTTTTTCTTTCTCGGTAGATAAAGTACCGATAGCTCCCCGTGACCGCAGTCTACCTTTCGGGGTTTCGAAACTCGTGAATTCAGGATTCTGTTGCGACCAATTCTTGGTCCTTCAACCTTCTGGTATCCGAAATCCCAATGGTTCTTGGATCTCTGCAACGCATCCTTGCAACGATGAATGGTCCTGATGATTCCTACGTTTCAGGACTTCGTGACTCGGGACTTCCTATGTCAAAGAATCTTTCACCTTTGGCTCTCGGTATTCGAAACCCCGATGGACTCTCGGGTCTCTTGACATGCGTCCTCTCGACGGTGGATGGTCCTTATCACTTCGAGACTTCATGAATCGGGAGTTCATGATGCAGCGACTCCTCAATCCTTTGATGCTCGGGCTCCCGAACTCCAAAACCCCGACGAATTCTGGATTTTCGCCACGCATCCTCTCCAGCGATGGACGGTCCCAACAATTTTGGTATTTCGTGACTTCGCAAGTCGGCTTTTCTCCTGTGCACTCCAGAGGACTAAACCTCATGCACTTTCTCTCGGATCCGACAACTATCGGTCCTCTGCACTAAATCTGACGGCTGAAAATCTTTTTCCTTTTCTGCATGCTCCTCATCCTTTCTGAGCTCGATTAACGCCTCAGATCTGTTAGCAGGACCGATCTTACGACTGCGTATGCTCATCCTTTGCTACTTTAGCATGATCTTTGTTGCTCTTGCAAAGAGTTTCTCCTGAAGTAGGAAATTCATGAATCTTTCACGAATTGAAAGACTTTCACGAATTCTTTAAATCTTTCTGCTCTCTGCAACAATCTTTCACGAATTTGTGAGAATTTCCTGAATTCTTTAAGTGTTTATGCCTTCTGCGTATTGCACTCTAGTTCCTCGTGTGTGCTTTCTACGACGATCTTTTGAGCGTATGGAGGACTACAAATTTCTCTCAAGGATTTGTGAAGAATCTCGCATCCTATGCTCTCGTTCACAATGTAAGCTCTGCGTTGTTAAGGATCATGTTTCTCTCCAGACTATGTAAAGAGGCTTATTGTTGAAGCTCTAATACCATGATAAAGTGAGAAGCAGAGAATACAGAGCAAGAGGTGAGTAGAAATAGAATTCAGTATATTAGGAATGCAAGTAAAAGAGTACCATAGAAAAGGGAAACTAGCTAAGCTAAATAGGCTCAAGCAAAACAAGAAATGATAATACAGCTGGCCAGGACAGTTGGTAGTGTACAGTCAGACTGTTGAGGTTACATTATATTTAACAAGACTCACAGAAAATTGAACATGGGAAATTTGACATTCGAGTCCATTGAGGTTTCAAATAGACCGATCATTTGAGTCAAAATGTTACAAGGTTTGCAACTTCCAGGAAAGGTTCTTAGTGAGCTATGGAATGATTTTAGAACTTAGATTTTAAATTGTAATTTTTTTATTTTATGTTGCAAGTTAATAAATTTTGCTTCAACAATATGAGATATGGTTCAAGCATTTGACAAAGTTAAGGATAAACACCGAATTTCTTGTGAGTTTTGCTATAAAAAAAAAACGAAATATTTCCTTTGGATTGAAAAGAGTAAATTTGAGTATAAGCGAATTTCTTGTGAGTTTTGCTATTAAAAAAATGAAATATTTCATTTGGATTGAAAAGAGTAAATTTGAGTATAAGTTTAAGTTTTATAACCAGTATGGATTGGTATTACATTTCATTCCACTACCACTTCTTGGACAAGGAGAAGGGAATATAGGAAAAATGTTTCCTAGGAAGAGTATGATGAGTTTTTGAATGCACCTCCCTTATACCATAAATCTCAAGTTTTTTAGTGTACTTCATTTACAACATCCACTTCATCATTTAAACATTTTTGTGTCTAATGCCGAGGATTCAAGTGTCTCTAATAGAAATGAACATGGGGTAGAAAACATGAACATAAATAGTAGAGATGAGATTGTGCACCATACACACATTGTAAACCAAATGTTACATGATCCTTTTTAGAGGGAATACATTCATTCATTTAGTTGATGAACAAGTAGAATATATGGAAGGAGCAGTTGTAGACCACGAAATTGAACCAAAGCATGTGATGCAAGCTACACAAACACCTCATTTATAGTGGCCAATAAAGTGAAGTGTTTTAAGTTGATTGTTGATGCTTTAAAATTTGAAATCAACATATGGATGGTCTAACAATAGCCTTGATTCTTGGTTAATATATATATTGTGATGTGTAAAATAATATAATGGTATTTATGAGTTATTAAATCTTGTCATCTTGTCAGTTATTAGTTACCAGTTAATGTTAGTTGTGTTCAACACATTGCAGAATAAATTATTAGTATAAGACAATGTACTTCCTAGTACATGTAAAGATGTTAGAAAATTGTTGACTGATTTGGGTGTTGATTATAAAGTGTATAATTAATGTCTAAAAACTTGTATCCAAAAGGATGACATAAAAATACATCTACATGTCCAAATTTCAAAACAAGTCTCTAATGCTCTGATGTAAGGGAAGAAAAAGGTCCTACAAAAATTATTATGCTACTTATCCATAATTCCATGAGTGCAACACATGTTTTGTTGTTAATATTTAGTTGAATATATGAATTGGAATGAAAAATATAGGAGTGGACAAGACATTAAGCACATAGAGAATACATGGCCTAAAAAATTATATCTGAGATATGAAGTATAATACTTGGCTTGGCAATGGACAGAGTGAATCCATTCTCTTTCCGGTCTACAAATTATACAATTTGGCCCATTCTTCTAATAAATTATAATATCCCTACTTGAATGGCTATGAAAAAAGAAAATGTTGATGTTGTCTCTTATTGTGCTTGGAAAGCATTAAGTTAGAGACATGGATTTTTATCTAGAATCATTGATAGGGGGGATTTTTCTCCTATCGAATTGCATTTAGATGTATGATATTTCATGACCTCTACCTAGAAGGTCATTTACGAGGTACAATGTGATTTATTGGATAACCCATGACTTTCAAGGGCTCAACGTATGCTTAATATAACATTTATTTTGGAATAGTTTAAATTGTGTTACCAATTAGTCATCTAGTTTCATCAATAATCAATGAATTGTGTCTATTTTTCTTACTTTTGTGGTTCACGACTAAGGACAAAAGTATTATCTGCTTGTCCACATTGTGGCAAGGAAACATTTTTAAGGTATTTTCTAAATTTGCATAAGTGTGTCTATGAAGGACATGGATAATTTGTTTAGCTAGACCATCATTTTTGTCAAATGAAGATAATTTTTAATGAATAGGTCAAGGTAAGATCCCCTTCTCATATATTTATCCCAACATATTCATCAAAGAAGATCGAATCATGCATTGAATCATTTTAGGAGGATATGTTCAATGAAGACCCAATTGATATTGATGATGATCTAGATAATTTCAAAATG
The DNA here is from genome assembly GCA_000966675.3 of Picea glauca. Lineage (NCBI taxonomy): Eukaryota > Viridiplantae > Streptophyta > Pinopsida > Pinales > Pinaceae > Picea > Picea glauca. The sequence goes on along the minus strand of JZKD02S2296702.1, from coordinate 18,335 downwards.
TCTCCTAATCGCATGATAAAATGCATGAATACGGATCACAATTCTTCAATCTCCCATATTGGAAAGAAATTATAGTGGCACATTTATTGGAACTAACGCACATGTTAAAGAATGTGTCAAATTCTCTTCGAAAACATATTTTTTCCATAGAGAAAGATATAAATGCATTTAGAAGAGATTTGGTTGTGTCAAAGACAAAGAAATATCTATGAAAAAAAAACAATGATTGCAAATGAAAAAAAAATAATTATCCTACTACACCATGGATATTGTTAAAGGATGACTTAGAGCTTGTGAAGAAGGTGCTTCATCCAATTAGAACAACAACATGATATTTTTCTTCATTGATAAAAACATGCATTGTTGATGGTTATTTGAAATGTCTCAAGACACTTGATCACCATAACTTGTTAAAGGTACATGTTACTTGAAATATCCCAAATCCCTCAGATCTAGATATTTACTACTACGTTGGTGATCTGACTACAGATATGATACTCTGGGGGTTTCTAGATGCATTTTAAAGATTTAAGACTACAGTTTTGTGGTGTTTATTTGTTTATATCATGCATGCAATTTTTTTGGAACCATGAACAACTCAATATCTTGCATTAATTCAAATAACAGGAATTACATCATAGCATGCGAAAATTAAAGAGAACAACCTTAGCTAGATCGTACAGAGATGATCTTAGCCGGAATACAATGCAAAACAAATAAGAAAATACATGTATCAAAGAGGAATGACTAGATCTATGATCGACAATGTGGGTCCACTGCATGCATGGGTGGATCTGCTGCATGCAACCAAAAATACCCACGACAACTGTTGTCAGAGACTGGAAAACACGACCTGGTGGCTATACTCATCTGATCATCCTGAAAATTGTCCCAATTGGGTCTCCCTACCCTATAGCACACTTCCCCTCATTAATGGCTAGAATATTGGGTCTATACTAATCTACTAGAACTCTAGATAGACTCCCTCAAACTTTGCGCACTTCCTAAGCTCGATGGCGCGATTTTGGATATTTACCTGGTAGAATGTTGTGATAATTTTCCCAATGGAAGCACCTTGACCTCCTCTAAAATGAGTCGGAAATATATGAGATTCTCTTTCCTGGTGAAGATCAATTGTTGGCACAGGGGAAGACCCAGGGTTCAACTCTAACAGTGCACCAACAAACCCTAACTACTGGCCCTTTCGGCAACACCTACAAATCAGATGAGGTCTCACCCGAAGTAGAAATAGGGGGGTTGCAGGACACAGGTGTCTACAACCAGAGGAAATACAAAGTGAATCCAGAACAACAATGCAGATAACCTAGTTATGATAAGAAATATTATGCTTTCTTCGCAAAGTTATATATTTGATCTAACAATCATGCAATAACAATATAACATAGAGAAAATAACACAACATCAACCATAGAGAACAACAAGATTTGCATGGTTCACCCTCTCCCTAGGGCTACGTCCACATAACTATGGTTCTTGATATATTAGATGAAAACATATAGTTCTATATGCGCACTTAGTTGCATATCTCTTTCTCTCTTTCTCTTTCTCTTTTTCTCCCCTCCATGAGCACCCAACTGAAGATCCATAATACAAGAATGTTCTTACAGCACAATCACTTCTCTCACACACACAAAAAAAGATCATAACCATTAACCAACCCTCTTGACTCTTCTAGACCTTTATTTATACATTAAATGACTCAGAGACAACCTTAGACCGAAGTCTAGGTGTCAAAACCCTAGATTCCAGAACCCTAGGTGTCAAAACCCTAGGTCCCACATAACCCGCATATTAAGGGCTTCACCAGCCTATTCTTCCTTCTTTTCTATGAGGTTCTCTAAAGCGTATGTTGGTGTCTTATTTTACTTGTTGAGTTGTCCATGATCCATCTTCTTTGTTGATCTATCTTCCTTGATCTTCTCTTTCAATGGCTCGATTTTCCTTACTTTGCTCCTTCTCTTCTGCTTCTTTAACCACTTCGACCCTTCCTCAGTTTGTGTGCCTTATGCGCTCTTTGTACTTCATATTTATTCTTCCTTAGTATTTTATTTATTCCTTATTCTTCTCTTTCCTCCTTAATACATAACCAAGGGCCAACAAGACCCCAACATTCACCTGTGACTTGTCCCGAGTCACTACAAGGTTGAACCTTCTGTATCACTTCGATTGCAGACTGCATGGAGCAGCCTGTCCTTTCTGCTTTGTCCCTCCCTATCATGTGTAGACTATCTTTTATGTGTCCTGTACCCAATTTCAACTGCACTTGGTACTTATACCCTTCTTCCTTTTATTTTACTCAGAGATGTGAGGCAGATGGTTGTCATAAAACAATTTCAATTGGATCTGATTTACTAAACCATCCTTCCATTCTCCATTAAGAGTCTTCAATTGCGCAAATCCACCTTCTGTAACATAGGCAACTTTGAATGGACCAAGCCAATGTGTCCTGAACTTCCCTGGATGCTTCATGAACTTGTTGTCATATACCAATACCAAATCTCCTTGCTTAAATGTTTTCCTCTTGATATGTCAGTCATGGTAATCCTTTTCTCATTCCTTTTGTACATGCTGATGAAATCATGCAATAAACCTGTCTTCCTCTAGTTCCATCAATTGCGCGAGCCTGTCTTGAATAGTGTCAGTGTCATCCATGCCTATAAATGCTACAATTCTTAAGATGGTAACCAAATATTCCATAGGTACCACTACTTCCAAACCATAAACTAACTTAAAGGGATTCTGTGTTGTCATATTTTTGCAAGTATTTCGATAAGCCCATAACACTGTTGGAATTCTCAAATCCCAATCATCTTTGTTCACACTGCAAATATTTGTCAATGTTCTCTCAAAGATCTTATTAAAATCTTCAATTGTACCATTCTCATGTGGGTGGCATGGTGTGCTCTTCTGATGCTGAACTTCGAATTCCTGAGTCAAGGATTCAATATTTTTATTAATGAAGTGTGTACCTTGATCACTCATAAGGATCTTCGGGCATCCAAATCTAGTTATGATATCATCAAATATGAACTACGCAACTATAGTTGCACTACAATCTTTAAATTCTCTTGTTTATGCCCATCTGGTCAAATACCATGTCCCAGTGATGATGTATTAAGATCCTATGCGCTTTCCTGGAGGGTTGATAAGTCCCACAAAGTCAATGGCCCATTTCTCAAATGCCTGTAAAGTTATCCGAGGTGATAAATGCATCTCATCCTTTCTGGAAGGCTTCCCTAATCTTTGGCATACATCACAGGCTTTGTAGTAGTCCTTAGCATCTTTGTGTAAAGTGGGCCACCAGAGGCCATCTCTGAGAACCTTCTGCATTGTTGCTTTCCCTGCATAATGTCCTCTTGTGATGCCTTCATGTGCTTCTGCAAGAATCGGTGGTCTTTCTCCCTCCATAATGCATCTCCTCAAGATCTCATATGGTCCCATATTATATATCTATCCAGCTATAAGTTGAAAATATGTAGCGTGGACTACCAAATGTTTTTCTGAATGACTGTATATTCATGAGGTGCCATTTCTGTAGACAGGAACTTGACTATCTCGGTGAAGTGATCATCAACTTTTATGATGGCCAACAACTAGGCATATGGTAATGTATCATACAAACTGGTAGTTTCCTCTCTATGTTCCAACCGAGATAAGTGGTCAGGTCCATTATTCATACTTCCTGGCTTGACCACGATCTCAAAATCATATTCCTGAAATAATAATAGCCATCTGCATATTCTTCCCCCCAACACTGGCTTGTTAACTAAGTATTTCAATGTGGAGTGATCAGTGAACATCTTAAAATGTCCTCCCAACAATTAGTGTCTAAACTTTTGCAGCACATAAACCATGGCTAAGCCTTCTCTTTCAGTGGTAGTATAATTTATTTCAGTTGTAGAAATCTTCTTGCTAGAAAAGGCTATAGGGTGGTCAACATCTCCTACTCCTAGCTGTTCTAAGACTGCTCCTAATGCAATGGATGAAGCATCGACATGGACATGGAATTCCTTACTCCAATCTGGGAAAACCAAAATAGGCACAGTAAACATTTTTTTCTTTAGTGTGTCAAAGCTCTATTGGCATTCCTCTGTCCATTGAAACTAATTGTCTTTCTTTAATAGCTTTTCCATTCGTGTTGTTATCTGTGCATAGCTCTTGATGAACTTTATGCAGTACCCAGTGTGTCCTAATGTAGTGCGTAGCTATCTAACTAAAGTAGGAGGGGATAGATCGACAATGATAGAAATCTTGGAAGGATCTACCAACAACCCTTGCTTACATACAATGTGTCCTAACAACACTCCAAAAGGTGAGAGTAAAATGCACTTCTTCAGGTTCAGGCAATGTGACATTGCCTAAAACATTCCAATATGATTTTTCAATAGGCTAAAAACAGTCCAATCATCAAAATATGCTTCCAGACACTTATGTAAAAAGTCCTTAAATGAAAAATATGGTTGGTGCATTCTTCAAACCAAAAGGAATCACATTGTACTGAAAAGAACCCCANCCAAGAAGAATCGAACCTTGAGTTGGTCCTAAATTGCTAGACGTGGCCATCTTTAAAGAATTTAACAAAATAGAAAAAAAAAATGTTAGAAAATTTTGTGTTTACCTGTTTCTTTCGCATAAAACCAGGTCTGCTAATTTCTTGCAGTGACTTCGGAACTTCGTGATTTGGGATATTGCAAGTTTCGACTTCACGAGTCTGGCTTCGGCCTTTCGCACTTCGGGAGTTCGGGACTCCTGTATACAAGTCCTCCAATTACTTGTCTCTCCAACTCTCGATCGCCGAAACGCCGAAAGGAGATTAACGACCCTTGTATTGGCCCTTAGCCTCCGTCTATGTGACCACGACTGGTGACCACGCGCCTAATAGTTCAAGCGCTACCGGCTTTTCATGATTCAGGGAATTGTGATGCAAGTACTTCGCTTGTTCTTTGTCCCTCAATATGCCGAAATCTGAAATATCTTGGCACCTATTCCTCTCGAACGCCTTTTCAAGATTTCGCGATTCAGGATTTTGGGAGTTTGGCTGCAACGATCCTGGGTCCTTCAGACTCCTGTTGTGAAAAATGTCGAAATCTCCCCTAGACAATCAATCGTCTAGATCCGCCCTGAATGGACGGTCCTCGTTCAATCGCAACTTTGCGATTTTTGTATTTCGAGCGTCGGGACTTCTTGTCTCATGACTCCTTCCTCCTTGTTCTCCCGGTACCCGAAGTCCCAGTATATGTAGATCTCCTTTCGTGATTTCGGGAGTCGGGACTTCTTGTCTCGTGACTCGTGTCCTTGATCTCCCGGTACCCGAATTCCCGGTAGATATAGATCTTCGATACCTGTCCTCCAAAATGGATGGCTCACGATCCTTTCGGGACTTCGTGGGTCAAGAGTCCAGAACTCTTACCCTTTTTCTTTCTCGGTAGATAAAGTATCGATAGCTCCCCGTGACCGCATTCTACCTTTCAGGGTTTCGAAACTCGTGAATTCAGGATTCTGCTGCGACCAATTCTTGGTCCTCCAACCTTCTGGTATCCGAAATCCCAATGGTTCTTGGATCTCTGCAACGCATCCTTGCAACGATGAATGGTCCCGATGCTTCCTACGTTTCAGGACTTCGTGACTCGGGACTTCCCGTGTCAAAGAATCTTTCACCTTTGGCTCCCGGTATTCGAAACCCCGATGGACTCTCGGGTCTCTTGACATGCGTCCTCTCGATGATGGATGGTCCTGATCACTTCGAGACTTCGTGAATCAGGAGTTCGTGATGCAGCGACTCCTCAATCCTTTGATGCTCAGGCTCCCAAACTCCAAAACCCCGATGACTTCTGGATTTTTGCGACGCATCCTCTCCAGCGATGGACGGTCCCAACAATTTTGGGATTTCGTGACTTCGCAAGTCGGCTTTTCTCCTGTGCACTCCAGAGGACTAAACCTCATGCACTTTCTCTCGGATCTAACAACTATCGGTCCTCTGCACTAAATCTGACGGCTGAAAATCTTTTTCCTTTTCTGCGTGCTCCTCATCCTTTCTGAGCCCAATTAACGCCTCAGATCTGTTAGCAGGACCGATCTTACGACTGTGTCTGCTCGTCCTTTGCTACTTTAGCATGATCTTTTTTTCTCTTGCAAAGAGTTTCTCCTGAAGTAGGAAATTCATGAATCTTTCACGAATTGAAAGACTTTCACGAATTCTTTAAATCTTTCTGCTCTCTGCAACAATCTTTCACGAATTTGTGAGAATTTCCTGAATTCTTTAAGTGTTTATGCCTTCTGCGTATTGCACTCTAGTTCCTCGTGTGTGCTTTCTACGACGATCTTTTGAGCGTATGGAGGACTACAAATTTCTCTCAAGGATTTGTGAAGAATCTCGCATCCTATGCTCTCGTTCACAATGTAAGCTCTGCGTTGTTAAGGATCATGTTTCTCTCCAGACTATGTAAAGAGGCTTATTGTTGAAGCTCTAATACCATGATAAAGTGAGAAGCAGAGAATACAGAGCAAGAGGTGAGTAGAAATAGAATTCAGTATATTAGGAATGCAAGTAAAAGAGTACCATAGAAAAGGGAAACTAGCTAAGCTAAATAGGCTCAAGCAAAACAAGAAATGATAATACAGCTGGCCAGGACAGTTGGTAGTGTACAGTCAGACTGTTGAGGTTACATTATATTTAACAAGACTCACAGAAAATTGAACATGGGAAATTTGACATTCGAGTCCATTGAGGTTTCAAATAGACCGATCATTTGAGTCAAAATGTTACAAGGTTTGCAACTTCCAGGAAAGGTTCTTAGTGAGCTATGGAATGATTTTAGAACTTAGATTTTAAATTGTAATTTTTTTATTTTATGTTGCAAGTTAATAAATTTTGCTTCAACAATATGAGATATGGTTCAAGCATTTGACAAAGTTAAGGATAAACACCGAATTTCTTGTGAGTTTTGCTATAAAAAAAAAACGAAATATTTCCTTTGGATTGAAAAGAGTAAATTTGAGTATAAGCGAATTTCTTGTGAGTTTTGCTATTAAAAAAATGAAATATTTCATTTGGATTGAAAAGAGTAAATTTGAGTATAAGTTTAAGTTTTATAACCAGTATGGATTGGTATTACATTTCATTCCACTACCACTTCTTGGACAAGGAGAAGGGAATATAGGAAAAATGTTTCCTAGGAAGAGTATGATGAGTTTTTGAATGCACCTCCCTTATACCATAAATCTCAAGTTTTTTAGTGTACTTCATTTACAACATCCACTTCATCATTTAAACATTTTTGTGTCTAATGCCGAGGATTCAAGTGTCTCTAATAGAAATGAACATGGGGTAGAAAACATGAACATAAATAGTAGAGATGAGATTGTGCACCATACACACATTGTAAACCAAATGTTACATGATCCTTTTTAGAGGGAATACATTCATTCATTTAGTTGATGAACAAGTAGAATATATGGAAGGAGCAGTTGTAGACCACGAAATTGAACCAAAGCATGTGATGCAAGCTACACAAACACCTCATTTATAGTGGCCAATAAAGTGAAGTGTTTTAAGTTGATTGTTGATGCTTTAAAATTTGAAATCAACATATGGATGGTCTAACAATAGCCTTGATTCTTGGTTAATATATATATTGTGATGTGTAAAATAATATAATGGTATTTATGAGTTATTAAATCTTGTCATCTTGTCAGTTATTAGTTACCAGTTAATGTTAGTTGTGTTCAACACATTGCAGAATAAATTATTAGTATAAGACAATGTACTTCCTAGTACATGTAAAGATGTTAGAAAATTGTTGACTGATTTGGGTGTTGATTATAAAGTGTATAATTAATGTCTAAAAACTTGTATCCAAAAGGATGACATAAAAATACATCTACATGTCCAAATTTCAAAACAAGTCTCTAATGCTCTGATGTAAGGGAAGAAAAAGGTCCTACAAAAATTATTATGCTACTTATCCATAATTCCATGAGTGCAACACATGTTTTGTTGTTAATATTTAGTTGAATATATGAATTGGAATGAAAAATATAGGAGTGGACAAGACATTAAGCACATAGAGAATACATGGCCTAAAAAATTATATCTGAGATATGAAGTATAATACTTGGCTTGGCAATGGACAGAGTGAATCCATTCTCTTTCCGGTCTACAAATTATACAATTTGGCCCATTCTTCTAATAAATTATAATATCCCTACTTGAATGGCTATGAAAAAAGAAAATGTTGATGTTGTCTCTTATTGTGCTTGGAAAGCATTAAGTTAGAGACATGGATTTTTATCTAGAATCATTGATAGGGGGGATTTTTCTCCTATCGAATTGCATTTAGATGTATGATATTTCATGACCTCTACCTAGAAGGTCATTTACGAGGTACAATGTGATTTATTGGATAACCCATGACTTTCAAGGGCTCAACGTATGCTTAATATAACATTTATTTTGGAATAGTTTAAATTGTGTTACCAATTAGTCATCTAGTTTCATCAATAATCAATGAATTGTGTCTATTTTTCTTACTTTTGTGGTTCACGACTAAGGACAAAAGTATTATCTGCTTGTCCACATTGTGGCAAGGAAACATTTTTAAGGTATTTTCTAAATTTGCATAAGTGTGTCTATGAAGGACATGGATAATTTGTTTAGCTAGACCATCATTTTTGTCAAATGAAGATAATTTTTAATGAATAGGTCAAGGTAAGATCCCCTTCTCATATATTTATCCCAACATATTCATCAAAGAAGATCGAATCATGCATTGAATCATTTTAGGAGGATATGTTCAATGAAGACCCAATTGATATTGATGATGATCTAGATAATTTCAAAATGTCTCCTAATCGCATGATAAAATGCATGAATACGGATCACAATTCTTCAATCTCCCATATTGGAAAGAAATTATAGTGGCACATTTATTGGAACTAACGCACATGTTAAAGAATGTGTCAAATTCTCTTCGAAAACATATTTTTTCCATAGAGAAAGATATAAATGCATTTAGAAGAGATTTGGTTGTGTCAAAGACAAAGAAATATCTATGAAAAAAAAACAATGATTGCAAATGAAAAAAAAATAATTATCCTACTACACCATGGATATTGTTAAAGGATGACTTAGAGCTTGTGAAGAAGGTGCTTCATCCAATTAGAACAACAACATGATATTTTTCTTCATTGATAAAAACATGCATTGTTGATGGTTATTTGAAATGTCTCAAGACACTTGATCACCATAACTTGTTAAAGGTACATGTTACTTGAAATATCCCAAATCCCTCAGATCTAGATATTTACTACTACGTTGGTGATCTGACTACAGATATGATACTCTGGGGGTTTCTAGATGCATTTTAAAGATTTAAGACTACAGTTTTGTGGTGTTTATTTGTTTATATCATGCATGCAATTTTTTTGGAACCATGAACAACTCAATATCTTGCATTAATTCAAATAACAGGAATTACATCATAGCATGCGAAAATTAAAGAGAACAACCTTAGCTAGATCGTACAGAGATGATCTTAGCCGGAATACAATGCAAAACAAATAAGAAAATACATGTATCAAAGAGGAATGACTAGATCTATGATCGACAATGTGGGTCCACTGCATGCATGGGTGGATCTGCTGCATGCAACCAAAAATACCCACGACAACTGTTGTCAGAGACTGGAAAACACGACCTGGTGGCTATACTCATCTGATCATCCTGAAAATTGTCCCAATTGGGTCTCCCTACCCTATAGCACACTTCCCCTCATTAATGGCTAGAATATTGGGTCTATACTAATCTACTAGAACTCTAGATAGACTCCCTCAAACTTTGCGCACTTCCTAAGCTCGATGGCGCGATTTTGGATATTTACCTGGTAGAATGTTGTGATAATTTTCCCAATGGAAGCACCTTGACCTCCTCTAAAATGAGTCGGAAATATATGAGATTCTCTTTCCTGGTGAAGATCAATTGTTGGCACAGGGGAAGACCCAGGGTTCAACTCTAACAGTGCACCAACAAACCCTAACTACTGGCCCTTTCGGCAACACCTACAAATCAGATGAGGTCTCACCCGAAGTAGAAATAGGGGGGTTGCAGGACACAGGTGTCTACAACCAGAGGAAATACAAAGTGAATCCAGAACAACAATGCAGATAACCTAGTTATGATAAGAAATATTATGCTTTCTTCGCAAAGTTATATATTTGATCTAACAATCATGCAATAACAATATAACATAGAGAAAATAACACAACATCAACCATAGAGAACAACAAGATTTGCATGGTTCACCCTCTCCCTAGGGCTACGTCCACATAACTATGGTTCTTGATATATTAGATGAAAACATATAGTTCTATATGCGCACTTAGTTGCATATCTCTTTCTCTCTTTCTCTTTCTCTTTTTCTCCCCTCCATGAGCACCCAACTGAAGATCCATAATACAAGAATGTTCTTACAGCACAATCACTTCTCTCACACACACAAAAAAAGATCATAACCATTAACCAACCCTCTTGACTCTTCTAGACCTTTATTTATACATTAAATGACTCAGAGACAACCTTAGACCGAAGTCTAGGTGTCAAAACCCTAGATTCCAGAACCCTAGGTGTCAAAACCCTAGGTCCCACATAACCCGCATATTAAGGGCTTCACCAGCCTATTCTTCCTTCTTTTCTATGAGGTTCTCTAAAGCGTATGTTGGTGTCTTATTTTACTTGTTGAGTTGTCCATGATCCATCTTCTTTGTTGATCTATCTTCCTTGATCTTCTCTTTCAATGGCTCGATTTTCCTTACTTTGCTCCTTCTCTTCTGCTTCTTTAACCACTTCGACCCTTCCTCAGTTTGTGTGCCTTATGCGCTCTTTGTACTTCATATTTATTCTTCCTTAGTATTTTATTTATTCCTTATTCTTCTCTTTCCTCCTTAATACATAACCAAGGGCCAACAAGACCCCAACATTCACCTGTGACTTGTCCCGAGTCACTACAAGGTTGAACCTTCTGTATCACTTCGATTGCAGACTGCATGGAGCAGCCTGTCCTTTCTGCTTTGTCCCTCCCTATCATGTGTAGACTATCTTTTATGTGTCCTGTACCCAATTTCAACTGCACTTGGTACTTATACCCTTCTTCCTTTTATTTTACTCAGAGATGTGAGGCAGATGGTTGTCATAAAACAATTTCAATTGGATCTGATTTACTAAACCATCCTTCCATTCTCCATTAAGAGTCTTCAATTGCGCAAATCCACCTTCTGTAACATAGGCAACTTTGAATGGACCAAGCCAATGTGTCCTGAACTTCCCTGGATGCTTCATGAACTTGTTGTCATATACCAATACCAAATCTCCTTGCTTAAATGTTTTCCTCTTGATATGTCAGTCATGGTAATCCTTTTCTCATTCCTTTTGTACATGCTGATGAAATCATGCAATAAACCTGTCTTCCTCTAGTTCCATCAATTGCGCGAGCCTGTCTTGAATAGTGTCAGTGTCATCCATGCCTATAAATGCTACAATTCTTAAGATGGTAACCAAATATTCCATAGGTACCACTACTTCCAAACCATAAACTAACTTAAAGGGATTCTGTGTTGTCATATTTTTGCAAGTATTTCGATAAGCCCATAACACTGTTGGAATTCTCAAATCCCAATCATCTTTGTTCACACTGCAAATATTTGTCAATGTTCTCTCAAAGATCTTATTAAAATCTTCAATTGTACCATTCTCATGTGGGTGGCATGGTGTGCTCTTCTGATGCTGAACTTCGAATTCCTGAGTCAAGGATTCAATATTTTTATTAATGAAGTGTGTACCTTGATCACTCATAAGGATCTTCGGGCATCCAAATCTAGTTATGATATCATCAAATATGAACTACGCAACTATAGTTGCACTACAATCTTTAAATTCTCTTGTTTATGCCCATCTGGTCAAATACCATGTCCCAGTGATGATGTATTAAGATCCTATGCGCTTTCCTGGAGGGTTGATAAGTCCCACAAAGTCAATGGCCCATTTCTCAAATGCCTGTAAAGTTATCCGAGGTGATAAATGCATCTCATCCTTTCTGGAAGGCTTCCCTAATCTTTGGCATACATCACAGGCTTTGTAGTAGTCCTTAGCATCTTTGTGTAAAGTGGGCCACCAGAGGCCATCTCTGAGAACCTTCTGCATTGTTGCTTTCCCTGCATAATGTCCTCTTGTGATGCCTTCATGTGCTTCTGCAAGAATCGGTGGTCTTTCTCCCTCCATAATGCATCTCCTCAAGATCTCATATGGTCCCATATTATATATCTATCCAGCTATAAGTTGAAAATATGTAGCGTGGACTACCAAATGTTTTTCTGAATGACTGTATATTCATGAGGTGCCATTTCTGTAGACAGGAACTTGACTATCTCGGTGAAGTGATCATCAACTTTTATGATGGCCAACAACTAGGCATATGGTAATGTATCATACAAACTGGTAGTTTCCTCTCTATGTTCCAACCGAGATAAGTGGTCAGGTCCATTATTCATACTTCCTGGCTTGACCACGATCTCAAAATCATATTCCTGAAATAATAATAGCCATCTGCATATTCTTCCCCCCAACACTGGCTTGTTAACTAAGTATTTCAATGTGGAGTGATCAGTGAACATCTTAAAATGTCCTCCCAACAATTAGTGTCTAAACTTTTGCAGCACATAAACCATGGCTAAGCCTTCTCTTTCAGTGGTAGTATAATTTATTTCAGTTGTAGAAATCTTCTTGCTAGAAAAGGCTATAGGGTGGTCAACATCTCCTACTCCTAGCTGTTCTAAGACTGCTCCTAATGCAATGGATGAAGCATCGACATGGACATGGAATTCCTTACTCCAATCTGGGAAAACCAAAATAGGCACAGTAAACATTTTTTTCTTTAGTGTGTCAAAGCTCTATTGGCATTCCTCTGTCCATTGAAACTAATTGTCTTTCTTTAATAGCTTTTCCATTCGTGTTGTTATCTGTGCATAGCTCTTGATGAACTTTATGCAGTACCCAGTGTGTCCTAATGTAGTGCGTAGCTATCTAACTAAAGTAGGAGGGGATAGATCGACAATGATAGAAATCTTGGAAGGATCTACCAACAACCCTTGCTTACATACAATGTGTCCTAACAACACTCCAAAAGGTGAGAGTAAAATGCACTTCTTCAGGTTCAGGCAATGTGACATTGCCTAAAACATTCCAATATGATTTTTCAATAGGCTAAAAACAGTCCAATCATCAAAATATGCTTCCAGACACTTATGTAAAAAGTCCTTAAATGAAAAATATGGTTGGTGCATTCTTCAAACCAAAAGGAATCACATTGTACTGAAAAGAACCCCATTGTGTTGAAAATGTGGTCTTATGTATGTCCTCCTTAGCAATTCTGATCTCGTGATAGCCTGAAAATCCATCTATGAAGGAGTAAACTTCTTGTCCTCCTACATTATCTAGAACCTCATTAGTAAATGGTGTAGCAAATGGATCATGTAAACATGCATCATTTAGTTTCCTTAAATCTACACAGATCATGATTTCTCCTAACTTCTTATCTTGTACCACAATAGGGCTGATCCATTCGGATTCTTCAACAGGTTCTATGATTCCTACTTCTAGTATTCTATCTAATTCCATCTTAACTTTCTACTTATACTTGGTATTTAGTCTGTAAGGTCTCTGGTTGACTCGCCTTGCATCTAGTTTCAAAGGAATCTTCATTTCCCCCATGGGCCCTTTAATTTCCTTCATGTCTGTGAACTTGGTTGGAAACAAGTTATGATATTCATGAAATAATTTTGTAATCTTATCAATAGTAGCATCATCCCAATAATCTCCAACATTTTCCAACTTAGGTGCTTGCTCTGTTCCATTATTAACCTTCTTAATTTTAATAGGCTTCCCAATAAAAGGTAATTCAATGTCTGGCCCTTCTATGCCCCTCTGTCCTTCAATTTCTACGGTGTTCACATTCCTATGATCATCATCTTCATCAGCATTAATATTATAACAACCCTATAATTTCTGAAGAGGTGCAGTCCATTCATCCTCTTCTTTCTCAAAAGGGAGGTTAGGTGCCTCCTCGAAGACATTTTGTCTTACAATTTGTAGAGCCTGATCTAATGTGGGGTACTGAATCTCAAATAAAAATGTAGCTATAAAGTTATGAGTCATGTCGTACCAATCTGAAGTGGCTAAGCATAGTTCTTCTTGAAGATACCAGTTGATAAGCGTAGTATCCAAAGTGTTAATGAACTTATGCACCCATTGTTCTTTAGGAATTCTACTCTAGGCTTCCTCACAACTTTGCACATGGTCCTTAGGGAAAATCTTACCTGTGTACCAAACTTCGCAACCTTCAACTTGGTCTGAAAAGTGCACTGTCAACAATGTGCGACATTGTACCCACTTTGTGATGTTCTTCTTGTGTGTTCCCCACCATCTCACTGGTGTTGCTTTCAATGCTTCATCTAGTGCTAACAACCTCTATTGTACTAGTACAATTCATTCAAATTCCAATAAAAAGGTCTCTAAATGATTTAAACCATCAAATGTGGGATGATTACTTACTTATGTGTCAATCCAGGGAATTTCCCTGGTTAATTTGGCACATCTCCGCGTAGAGACTTCCTACATTATGTTTTGCAAATTCTCCAACACTTCTTCTAAATTTGATGAGCATGCACTTTCACTTTGCCAGCTTAAATTTCCATCTGCTATAGGATTAATGTAATCATGTTGTCTTGCTGTTAGTTTGTAGATATTTTCTATCTCATAGGCGTGGTCTTCTTCTCTTATAGGTTATGTGTATCTGTGACCTTCATCGGGATCAAGAGGTGCAATGACCCTATGGTTGTCACCTTCAAATGCCATTCTTCTCTTTTTTAGGTCAACAACAGTCGAATTGTTGAAATCCTAATCGATACCCAACAGTGCAGGATAAGGACAGTTATCCTAAACAATCTCAATCACTTAGAAGTCTGCAAACATCCTTACCCCGTCAATGTCCACAGGGACATGCTCCGGTCTTCCAAAGGGGCTCACCGCCTGCTGATTAGCCATACTAAGCCTAATAGGAGAGTAAATAAACTTAGGTTTTCCCATCAATGCCTAGGTCTGCTTCATCATAAAATTAAATTCTGATCCTAAGTCGAGGACCACATAATCTATGTTGTAGTCTCCAATCTAAGCATTAAGGTGTAGTTCCTTGTTTGTCCTCCTTTTTATAGATACTTTATTCACAACTCTATTCAGCAAAGGATTTACCCTTCCTATCTCATATTGTCTTATCAAGTGTTGTATTTCTTGCACAACTCTTTCATCTATAATCAACTCAATACACGTATACAAGAAACCTACAAGCTTATTTACCTCTTTTCCCTGCCCAGGCGAGGCAGACTGATCAAATGTCAGAGGCATCTCACATTCTCTTACTTCTGGTTGTGCCCTAGATGAAGAAGCATGTTCTCCTACAAATTCTCTTCTTGATTCTTCAAACGTCCCTCTGTAGTCTTTACTAGAGTCATTTTATCTTCTCCCATAACAACACCTCCTCTAGTAATAACAACAACTCTGGGATCCTCACCACGAGGTTCAGCTGATATTAGTTGTACTTGTTGGTTTCCACCTCATCTCTCCTGAAGTTTGGCTAATAATATTGGGCAATCTTCAATGAAATTTTCAAATGAGTTACATTAGTTGCAAGTAGTACAAGGGTTCTGACAATCCCTTGCAAAATGACCTGCCTAGGCGTAGTTATAGAAAACAATTTGACCTCGACCTCGACCCATGCCTCCTCCTCGACCTCTTCCTCTGAATCCACCATGAGGGTTCAAGTTTCCTTTTCCTGGGGAATTTAATTGCACAATGTTTCCTTCTGACTGCATCTCTCCTTGAATCCTATATTTATCCCTTGACCTTTCATGCATGAGATCATAAGCCCTATAGTCCTTCTCATCATGGCCCACAGATTTACAAAATGTGAAATAAATATTGGTGGGTGTTTGGACATATTTCTGCATATAATAACATTCACCAAGGTGATGTCTAGTTCTACATACCTTGCACAAGGGTAAGGTAGCCTGATCCAAAGGATTAGGGGTTCCAGAGGCCAAGTATTCATTAAATAAAGGATAGTTCTCTTTGTCATGGCCCTCTGATTTACATATGATACACCAAATGTCTTCTCTTTTTTCTTTCCCTTTGTCATTCTTCATATCTTCAACCTGTAAAGATTAATTGGTTAATTGGTTCAAGATTTGGGTCATACCTGGACTGGATGCTCCTACAGGGGTTGTTTCTAGTTTCATGGAAATCTCCAATGCTTCATCCTGCGAAGTGATTTTTTGTTACATCAGAGGAACTTTGATATGTGGTAGGAGGGAAGCGATGAACCATTCCTTATTTTGTTCGTATGGAATCTGAAAACTCAAATGGTCTGTCAGGGTCTTAAACCTCTGATCAAACTCCCAAACAAGTTTAGTTACCCTCTGTTTGATTTCCTTCAAATATGTAATGCATTGTGACTCCAACTTAGGTTTCTTGAATTACACACTCAATGCAATCTTAATGTCATTCATCAGTTTAGGCTGTGCAGATACTGAAGAAAACTTCATGTACCAGCTCAGAGCATGGTCCCTTACGGTAGTACTAAACTAAACTCTCTTGACAGTTTTGTCGGTGACTTTCTTAATGCTCCATACAGCTTCACATAAGAACCAGTGTTGATCAAGATCTTAATATCCATCTTCTCTAAAGATAGGTAACCTCATTTCATCTTCCATGGACTTTCCTCGATTTCTTGATTGAGTATGTACTAAATTGCTTGTAGCAGTTCTCTGAGTGCTCTGATTACTCTGCTTACTATGGCTACTTAATGTTGCTAAAACAACAGGAGGAGTAATAATACTTACTTCGATAGTAGGCACAGTCCCTAAAGTTTTTGGTTCTCCTCATCAAAGTCCTTCAATCTCTACTTCCTTTGCCCTTGTGGACTCTGAATGCTCTTCGTTCGATAGATTTGTTTCTTCTCCACTATCGAATCCTTCGTCTCCATAATTTTTCTTAAACAGGTTCGCAAGAGGAACTTGTCTGAATGATCTCCCACTGCACGTGTATCCAACCTTTGTGTCACTATCGTTGTCCAAATTCTTGAACATTAGCCTTAAAATCTAACCGATTACTGTATCTCAAGATATTCCTCTCATGAAATAGCATCTTGATCTTCAACTTCAAAAAGTGTAGAAACTTTCCTCTAGGTCCCTTAAAGAAATATCTCTCTGCTTCGACATATGACTCTACTCTTTCAATAGAAAACTCAGTAATGTACCCTCCAATAGTGTTATAAAACCAGAGATATACTACTCTAGACACAATGTTATCAACTCTCTTGGCCTTCTTGATCAGCGTCGACGTCCAAACCATAGGTGGTCTAGATCTGATTTCAAACTGAGTGTATGCTAGTCTGGCTAACCACTCGTACAAATCCTTATGAAATCCTCCAAAGAAGATCTTGTGCACGTCAGTAAAGATGTAACTTCCCAACCAGTCTTCTGTACTAATGTTAGGATTCTTGTTCTGAGCTTCGACAAAGTCCCTTTCTTGTTCTTCTATCCACTTATGAATCTTTGTCTTTGATGGAAACCACCTTGACATTCCCTCAAGAAGATCTCGACCCCGGCAATGGAACCATTTGTTAGCATAGGGGAAAACCTAGGGTTCAACTCTAAAAGTGCACCAACAAACCCTAACTATTGGCCCTTTCGAAAACCCATGCGAAGCAAATGAGGTATCACCCAAAGTAGTAATAGGGGGGTTGTAGGACACAGGTGTCTACAACCAAAGGAAATGCAAAGTGAATCTAGAACAACAACGTAGATAACCTAGTTATGCTAAACAATATTATGATTACTTCACGAAGTTATATATCTGATCTAACAATCATGCAATAACAATATAACAGAGAGCAAATAACACAACATCAACCACAGAGAACAACAATTTTACATGGTTCACCCTCTCCCTAGGGATATGTCCACGGAACTTTGTTTCTTGATATATTAGATGAAAACATACAATTCTATTTGCGCACTTAGTTGCAGATCTCTTTCTATCTTTCTCTTTCTCTCCCCTCCATGTGCACCCAGTTGGAGGGTTGATCTTCGCACCCAACTGAAGATCTAGAATACAAGAATGTTCTTACAACACAATCACTTCTCTCTCACACAACAACAATGATCATAACCATTAACCAACCCTCTCGACTCTTCTAGAAATTTATTTATAC
>JZKD02S2296669.1:0-16168 GCA_000966675.3 Picea glauca | reverse complement strand
TAAAGGAGACAAAGGGGTACAATTATGATGAAAGGGTGCAATGGAGGGTTCTAGCCAACCTACACATATAACACTGGAAATGTAATAATTCAATATCTAGGTATTAATAAGGGGTTTTATACATAACATGGGGCTTTGTCTAGGTTCCTTTGATTTTTCCCACTCTAAAAGCATCGAGATAGATGGAAAATAATATAATAATCCAATCTGGACAGTCATGATCCCCTTCCCTTGAATGAATTTCCCTATCTTCCCATCAATGTCTCAACTTGTAACATATTAGTTCTTATAATAATACCAATGTACATTCAACATCATTATCATAAATCAAGAACATCATAAAAAGGAGGTACATCAATATGCATGTTATTCAAAAAGTATGTATAATATCAACCACATCATTACAAGGAACAACCATGCTAAATGATAATAAAATATCACCATTGTTACATATCATTATAAAGAACATCATTGTTAATTAAATCATCAACAAGGAAATATCAATGCTCATCACAATATAAGTAATCACATATATGTTTGAGTTTATCATAATCATTCATCAATAGAAGCAAACATTGAGTGGATGAAAATTTTGGAACACCATCTCCTATAACTCAAAACTAAAAACATCAATCCAAACATTAGGGTGTTACAAATTATGAACCCCATTTGTCTTTCTCATCTACTTCTAACCATTCCCACAGGGCTCCCACCACTAAATTTAGTTATTTTCTATTGTGCATTACTTTCACATTACTTTATGCTACTTAAATCCATATGTTTCTTACCACACTTTGCTACTCACTTCTTTCTAATTTTCACTTCGCTAATTATTGATGCTTTCCAGTTCTCAATCCTTTTGCATGCCAAATCATGCTACCCTAGAGGAGGCACACTTATGAGTGTCCACATTCTGCATATTTCCTCTTCTGCATAGGTCTATTCTATGCAATTTGAATGTAGTTTCTCACATTGTGACACTCCTTCTCTACTATATTATAACATTCCTTTATTCTTTTCTAGCTTTATAATATGAAACTTAGACAAAAAATGAAATATTTATAAAAATGTAAAGGGGGGGAATAAAAACATCTTTATGATTAATTTATAAGTGTGGCAGAATTTTGTTAGTGTTTTCCTTGAACAAAGCTCTTGTTTTGAGTATTTTATCTCTATAGTTTGATTTTTAGTATTTCCTTAGAATCTATTCCAGATTTTGAATTCACCTTCAAATTTCTTTGATTGGTTACTCTTCTAATCCTTATGAAGTATGCCTCAATGCCTCTTACATTGATGTCTTGATGGTATACATAATTATTGTGTCATGCTAGTGTTCAAGAGAAGTTTTGAGTTGGATGACCTTGTGTCGACCATTTCTTATTCGCCTTGGTTGTCCACGTTGGCCATTTCAAGTCAAATTTTTCTTAGTTTACGATCATATATAATTCTTGTTTCTTGTGCTAGTGTAGAAGGACACATCATTTCCTTCTTAATGACAAGTCTTCTCTTATTGAGTGCAACAAATTTCTTTGGGAAGTAGACACATATAATTGTTATCACCTTGGGACTTACTTTCATCATTCATAGGTTATCTTGTGCTCAATAGGTGACATTCATCATTAGTCACTAACTAAGTGGTTTCCCCTATGTTAGAAAATGATAAATTTATTCACATAGGGT
Organism: Picea glauca; assembly: GCA_000966675.3. NCBI lineage: Eukaryota > Viridiplantae > Streptophyta > Pinopsida > Pinales > Pinaceae > Picea > Picea glauca. The sequence goes on along the minus strand of JZKD02S2296669.1, from coordinate 14,488 downwards.
ATTTGCGTTGTACCCTAGATTCCATTTTTACCATTATCAGAATGCCTCACCTCTGATAGTGATTTTTATCAATGGTTTTTTATTAGAGGGTCTTTCTTATGTGCTATTTTTCATGTGGTGCATCTGAAAGTCTTACTCGATGGTATGTTCTCTCAAATATTTATCTAAGAAATCAAATCAAATCATGCTCATGTTATTACCTCATGTAAATTAATGTACGATACCTCAATGCCCCCCTTTCAATGGATCTTTTCCTATTGAATCCGATTCATTTATCCAGGAACGAGATTTAGAGCCTTTTATAGTACCTCGGGGCTTGCATTTAGCAGTGGTAGGTTCCCGTACAATTGATAATGGGTATTCATCAATGAACCCTAATAAATTAATTCTCCAAGTGTTTGATATCAAAACATCTATTTGGACTTGTTAAAGTGTACTATGTACCTTGGTTCCCATTATCATCCTCAATGGGTCACCTCACATTTAGAAATTGTATACATCAATGACCAATGAATAGATTGTTTCTCACATGTTTGACTTTAGTACATTTATTCACATGGTGTAGATTCATACATTCCAATAGATTTGGATGAATACCTTGGGCTCTAGTGGCATCCCCCTATTGTACTACTTATAGAGTAAATATTATATAATACCACTACATTGTATGCTACATCAATAATTTGGAGGACTTTTTTGGTCTTTCCATAGCTCTATTTGTTCTCCTCGTGTACACTGAGATATATATCTACTTTGTATTTTATTGTGGCTATGATCTTTATTTCACATGGATCCACTATTTATTCCACCATTTCCATGCTTTTGCATTCTATATACTTCATGGATCCACAATGTGGTTGATTTGGTGTCCATCCTTGTTTTCAACCTTATCATGTGTATTCCCACCTCAAGGAGGAGAGTCATATAATACTCTTGTATTTATTTATAGGCACCTTATTCATCCTTTGTTTGTTGGAATCCTACTCGGTTCATCTAAAAAACTCCACATGAATTTATAATGTAATTTTCCCATCAACTTCTTTCTTCCCTCACACATTAGAGGGTATACAATTAGAGTTATATTTGGCCATCTTGACCAATTGACTTGAGCTAAGACATTACGATTTATCAAATTATCATATTGTCGAGTCTTTGGACAAGTTTTGAATCTTCGTCCCCTATGCACATGGCTTGAAGTGGTGCAACTCATGTGAATTTTTAAAAATTTGCATGGATTTGTAGGTTACTAGTTAGTGCCCCCCACACATGTGAAATTTACTTGTTATAAACCCATGTACACATTCAATATGGACTAAAACAAATAAAATGGACAAAAATATGGGTTTTGATCTAAGGAAGATGAGTACCTACACATGTATAGCCTTGATATCGACCTCTAAATACTTGAACCAAATTTTCTCCACATAAACAAGAGGTTAAAGGTAGGAGAGGGACACATTATAGCACACCCTTATGCTAGATAAATTGTCTAAACCGTGTTGAATTTCCTTTTCCATATTCCTCTCCTTGTGCATAACTAGCCTTGTTCTCCAACTTTGGATAAGTCATTTGTAGGGTTTTCTACATCACCCCTTGCCTCCCTTACCAAAGTAATGTTTGTGTCCTTATTGAGTGAGAATTTGATCAAGTGGTGGATGATGAAGGAACCTAGAATTGGGTGATGGAGGTGCCATGATAATATCAGATGAAAAATATATTGTTGTACACTTCTTGTTTCACATATATAGATATCTCTTCTTCCCCCCCACACCCCCTCATAACTCCTCATGTTATTTTGGTTATATAATATTAATAACAATCTAATTTTAAGGTCACGACCAAGCCAAAAACAAAATTGGTGTATGAGACCCCCTTGTTTGTGGGACAAGGGACCCCCTTCACGTAGGGATTTGAATGCTAAAGTCTACGAAGGTATACATACCCTACTCCCCTATGGATTTGAACTTGTGACCTCTTAGGAGGAAACACATGTTCTTAACCATTAGGCCCACTCAGGTTATACATTATACTAGAAGGTTAAGAATTGCGGTGGTATTGTTGACCTATAAGTAGTTAGGGTTTATGTTTTCCAATGTTACCTTGCTTATTATAAATGTCAATTTATGGAAATGAGAAAGGTATTGTTTGTCTGATTGTGTGTGGGTACATCGAAAATAATTATGCTAAAATATAATTAACCAAGTTTCTCATAGATATCAAGTACAAACACCATCTACCATGTATTTATATTTATTGTTCACCTTTTGTTTCTACTATAAAACATTACCTGCTATGAAATATTAATTTCATATCTATTATCTACTCTTTTGATGAGACTCCAACCCTCTCATTAGGGATCCATAAATAGTATAGTCAAAATCCATACAACAAGTTAGAAGGTGTGGTTGGGGAGTTATTGTGGCTAAGTTTTGATTAAGTGATGGCACAAAGAAAAGTTCAACATAAGACATATCCACATGAGCCGTGAGACCATATAATATCAAGTACATGGTTCCACAAAATTCTAAGTATGCAAAGGATGAGGAGTCATATTATACATCCTCTACACTTAGTTCCCCTAATCCTTTGGACATGTCCCTAAAGGCACATAACCTTTTAAATTATTGGATTATAGTTAACAAACTCCCTAGTATATTCTAGAATATTTTGTAATAGCTTCAGTCACTTATATATATGAGGATTATAATGTTGCGAGAAGTTAGTTAGTTGGTTGTTTTCATTAAAATGAGGAGATTTTTGAGTTAGGTGCTCTATCCTAAGTTTATGCATGAGCTATGTTGTACTGATAATTATGCTATTGTAACACCCTTGACCACCTAGGCCGGGCCGTGCTACCTCATAGAACCACTCTTTCTAAGTTATGATACTAATTTTGTAGAATACCTAGCCATATGCCTGCTGGGATATGCCACAAAAAACTCTTGCGAAACTTCATACATATAAAACTTAACAAACAATTACTTTCTGCGAATACACAAATTAATGCGGAATAACAATAAACCTATACATACAACATATACAAGAAATACTCCTCAATATAAAACATGTACAAATACACAACATGTAAATGAACATATAAATGGTACTTATCTTTTTATAGATGACCACCAATTGCATGCAAACCTTCCACAAACCTCCCAGCCTTCGATCACACTTTTCATCACTCTCAGCAGTGGGTCACCCCCAAGCCAGGACTAAACTCCACCCAGGTAAAGAGATTCCTAGGCTAGGTTGAGACAACAAGAAGTTGCACAGTCAACAGGAAGGATTTTGTCCTAGGAGCCAACCCACACTAACAACCTACAACCTCTCATTCCCCACATGCCTATCCCACCCCAGGAAGTGTGCCCCTTCTTTGATCAATAGTCCTTTGTCTTCCCCACTTCCCTTCCATGGATTCAACAATAGGCCAGACATGAATTCTCAGAGCACTATAGCTGCAATTGAGCTCCCTCTAGGAAAACCACTTCCCCAACAACCTCTCTCACATGGAGAGAGTTTCTCACAGGCCTGGAAACCTACCTCTTCTTTCCCAACAAAATCTCTCATCTGGAGAGGGTTGCTCATAGGTCTGACAACCTGCTTCTTCAATCCATGGGCTTAACAATCCGTCTCTTCACTCCCGGTCCTAGTCAACCAACAACAGGCTTAGGTGAAGGAAGCAATCGAAAATGAGTAAGGACACAGAATATGGCAACAAGCCATGCTTAGCCAAGGAACTGCATTGGCACCGTTAAGGCACGATACAGGTTTAGGAAAAGTATAGTGTGTTGTGCTTCACAAGAAAAGTATGGGATATCTCAAATGTTTGGAGGTTTTAGAGATGTGTCCATGATCAGAAGCCAACAATGGAGGTAATGGCTCCCTACTTTCATGCGTGAGTGCATGAGAAGCATGGAAAGAATGCAAGAGAACCCCCCAAAATGAATTGATTTCCCCAGATATAATTGCATGCGCCAATATTGACACATGGCTCTCTTGGAGCTCGTTCCTCTCCACTTGGAGTCCGTTCCTTTTCCCAAAGGAACTTAGGATAACATGAGTTATTTCCCAAACCTTAGTCTTTTAGGAAATATATTATAATATTCCCTTAGAGATAAGCCCTCAATATTAGCCCTTTTTCCTAGCCTCTTAGCCCCTTCCCTTTCCTTACCTAGTGGAGCTTAGTCCCCCATTCTCTTTTATCGTGGTTGGTCTACATGAAACGATGTATTTATATTAATGATATGACTATTTACATATACAAAAATAGGCTCATTTACCTTTAGCATCTAGGCTCTCTGGCCTAATCATCACATAAGCCTCCTAGCTTATAATCACTTGGCTCACCAACCTACAAAACATATTTACATTCCCAATTACAACTGGTGCTCGGTCTTGGGATATTACAATCCCCTCCTCTTATTTTTGCACTGTCCTCAGTGCAGCTTGTTTATACATGTACAATTCAAATTCTTCAAAAAGCTCCAAGATTTTTCTATTGGAAGCTTGTTATCCACCTGGTGCTCTGCTTTCAAGCACCATTTTATGTATTCATAGTATAGCTGGAATTCATTTAATTTATTCCATAGAGCTTCTTAGTAAAGAATTCAACTCATTATTCTTTATTACATGCTTCAATAAAACCTCATTGAAAGCACCGACTGGCTATAGATCCCCAATGTTCCACCCAGCCTTGGATCTCATTGCTGATAAATTCTCAGTAGCGTATCATCCCCAAGAAAGGCCATGACTCCACCAGGGCAATGGATTCCCAAGGTAACCATGATCCACCATTAATACCAACATGGTCTAGGACAAGGTACCAAACCTCAATAACACTCCAACCAATGGTCTCTCATTCCCCATATGCCTGTACAACCCAAGGTAGTGTGCTCCTTCTCTGCTCAATAGTCCTTTGGATACACCCCTACCCCTTCCGGGATCCAACACAGGCTAGACAGGAAGTCTCAGAGCACCGTGGCTCTAGGAGTTCCAACCTCCCTCAGAGGTCTCCAGGTACCCTCCAGGCCTCATACCGGGGAACCTATCCCCACACTTCTCTCTCCAGGGCTCCAACCTTCTCCAAGACAACCCAAGGAGAAGTGTACACACACCCAGATCCACTTAGGATCCACAGGGTAAGATCCATTGTCTCCAATCAACATCTTCCCCCTGAGATACTCTTTGTAATCAACATTCTAACTTTAATCAATATTATCTCATCTGTATCACACATACAGTTTTCATGAGAGAACATAAAGTAATTCATTTAGAACTCAAACTTATTTCATAAGTAATTGAAATTTTCCCCAAAATATGAAATTCTATTTCATAATTTTTCATTGCTGTGGCAATAATAGGATGCAATCTTCCTTCTAGCTTTCAACAAGCACCATGTTGAATACCATTTTTCCTACAATGCTTCTATCTTGCATTCAACCAAAAAATTGTCATTATTTCTTGTACATCATACTCTCATTGCAATATGTACAAAAACCTTATGAAGTGTTCTTAGAATTGTCTATAACTAACAATTCAATCACAACTACAAATCTGTTGATTAAGGTTGGTTTTCATTGATGTCAACCCTTGAAGAAAGTCTGGTAGCGAATTCCGGTAGCACAAAGGTTTGGGTAATGGACCTAAGGCTGTTTAATGTATAATGGTATAATTTTTAATATATTTGAAGGTAATACTATTCTATATGGATAGTACATGTCATTCCATTTCTAGTGATATTTGGAACGTCACATAACTCCTCACGGTTAGAGAGTTATGACCATGAGAAGTTGGAGAACACAGGTTTGGGTAATGGACCCAAGTTTGTTTGATGGATAATGGTATGAGTTTTGATATATTTGCAGGTAAGACTATTCTAGATGGATATTACATGTCATGTCATTTCTGGTGGTATGTGGAACATCACATAACTCCTCACGGTTTGAGAGTTATGGCCTTACGAAGTTGGAGGACCCTTATATGTCATCTAGAAGCCCCAAAAGGTCAAAGTAGTNAAAGTGAATACAAAATAAATGATTTAAATAATAAATTTAATGGAGAAATTAGAAGTGGGTTAACCCTAAAATAAGGAAAGTGGGCAAAGTGACCTAGAAGATGCTTCTAAGGAAGGTACTTGGAGAGTATAAATAAGAGGCAAGGCTCTCTCATTTTACATCACACTTGATCATATTGAATATATATAGGTGAATGAGGTAACCAAAGGATATCTAAGCCGAATTTCAGAGGGAAGGTGAAGAAAAGAAGGCTAGAATTCAAGGGAGGATAAATTCTTTTGATGATGCTTTCTAAGGTATGTTATTTACAGGTCATCTCACCATTTTCGCAATATTTTTTTTTTCTAGAATGACTCAGACCGTGAAATTGATAGGCCATTGAGGAAACAGATCCAAGTATCTGTGGTAAAAAATTCATCTTGTGGGTCGTTGTATTTTTGGAGTTACACTCTGTGGAAAATAGGGTTTATGGCTAGTCCTGAAACTAATCTAAAATAGGTGTTTCGGGTAAAAATGTCATAACTTCTTCATAACAGATCCAAATTTAGTAAAACCAAATGTGTTGGTTATAGTACAATCTGTAGTATTTAGTGTAACATTTTCATATCCATTCAACTAACATCCCATGTGGGGCACACTTTACAAGGTCGCTCTCTAGAATAAGCCAGAATTCAACAAGGTATGCCATTTTTGCTATAACTCCTTTTCTAAGAGGTTCCAAGTAGTGACACCTAAAGGAATTGCATAAAACAAACTGAACAATATTGTGTAATATTTTCAGATCTTTATTCATTACAGGTACATAGTTATGATTATTTCAAGTTAGGATTGTTGACTAATCCCAAACTAGTCATGTGAGACTAAAGAAAAGTTTGATGAAAATGCTAGTCTCTTGTNACCCTACTCCCCTATGGATTTGAACTTGTGACCTCTTAGGAGGAAACACATGTTCTTAACCATTAGGCCCACTCAGGTTATACATTATACTAGAAGGTTAAGAATTGCGGTGGTATTGTTGACCTATAAGTAGTTAGGGTTTATGTTTTCCAATGTTACCTTGCTTATTATAAATGTCAATTTATGGAAATGAGAAAGGTATTGTTTGTCTGATTGTGTGTGGGTACATCGAAAATAATTATGCTAAAATATAATTAACCAAGTTTCTCATAGATATCAAGTACAAACACCATCTACCATGTATTTATATTTATTGTTCACCTTTTGTTTCTACTATAAAACATTACCTGCTATGAAATATTAATTTCATATCTATTATCTACTCTTTTGATGAGACTCCAACCCTCTCATTAGGGATCCATAAATAGTATAGTCAAAATCCATACAACAAGTTAGAAGGTGTGGTTGGGGAGTTATTGTGGCTAAGTTTTGATTAAGTGATGGCACAAAGAAAAGTTCAACATAAGACATATCCACATGAGCCGTGAGACCATATAATATCAAGTACATGGTTCCACAAAATTCTAAGTATGCAAAGGATGAGGAGTCATATTATACATCCTCTACACTTAGTTCCCCTAATCCTTTGGACATGTCCCTAAAGGCACATAACCTTTTAAATTATTGGATTATAGTTAACAAACTCCCTAGTATATTCTAGAATATTTTGTAATAGCTTCAGTCACTTATATATATGAGGATTATAATGTTGCGAGAAGTTAGTTAGTTGGTTGTTTTCATTAAAATGAGGAGATTTTTGAGTTAGGTGCTCTATCCTAAGTTTATGCATGAGCTATGTTGTACTGATAATTATGCTATTGTAACACCCTTGACCACCTAGGCCGGGCCGTGCTACCTCATAGAACCACTCTTTCTAAGTTATGATACTAATTTTGTAGAATACCTAGCCATATGCCTGCTGGGATATGCCACAAAAAACTCTTGCGAAACTTCATACATATAAAACTTAACAAACAATTACTTTCTGCGAATACACAAATTAATGCGGAATAACAATAAACCTATACATACAACATATACAAGAAATACTCCTCAATATAAAACATGTACAAATACACAACATGTAAATGAACATATAAATGGTACTTATCTTTTTATAGATGACCACCAATTGCATGCAAACCTTCCACAAACCTCCCAGCCTTCGATCACACTTTTCATCACTCTCAGCAGTGGGTCACCCCCAAGCCAGGACTAAACTCCACCCAGGTAAAGAGATTCCTAGGCTAGGTTGAGACAACAAGAAGTTGCACAGTCAACAGGAAGGATTTTGTCCTAGGAGCCAACCCACACTAACAACCTACAACCTCTCATTCCCCACATGCCTATCCCACCCCAGGAAGTGTGCCCCTTCTCTGATCAATAGTCCTTCATCTGCCCCACTTCCATTCCATGGATTCAACAACAGGCCAGACATGAATTCTCAGAGCACTATAGCTGTAGTTGAGCTCCCTCCAGGAAAACCACTTCCCCAACAACCTATATCACATGGAGAGAGTTTCTCATCGGCCTGACAACCAACCTCTTCTTTCCCAACAAAATCTCTCATCTGGAGAGGGTTACTCATATGTCTGACAACCTGCTTCTTCAATCCATGGGCTTAACCATCTGTTTCTTCACTCCCGCTCCTAGTCAACCAACAACAGGCTTAGGTGAAGGAAGCAATCGAAAATGAGTAAGGACACATAATATGGCAACAAGCCATGCTTAGCCAAGGAACTGCATTGGCACTGTTAAGGCACGGTACGGGTTTAGGCAAAGTATAGTGTGTTGTGCTTCACAAGAAAAGTATGGGATATCTCAAATGTTTGGAGGTTTTAGAGATGTGTCCATGATCAGAAGCCAACAATGGAGGTAATGGATCCCTACTTGCATGCGTGAGTGCATGAGAAGCATGTAAAGAATGCAAGAGAACCCCCCCAAAACGAATTGATTTCCCCACATATAACTACATGCGCCAATATTGACACATGGCTCTCTTGGAGCTCGTTCCTCTCCACTTGGAGTTTGTTCCTTTTACCAAAGGAACTTAGGATAACATGAGTTATTTCCCAAACCTTAGTCTTTTAGGAATTATATTATAATATTCCCTTAGAGATAAGCCCTCAATCTTAGCCCTTTTTCTTAGCCTCTTAGCCCCTTCCTTTTCCTTACCTAGTGGAGCTTAGTCCCCCATTCTCTTTTATCGTGGTTGGTCTACATGCAACGATGTATTTATATTAATGATATGACTATTTACATATACAAAAATAGGCTCATTTACCTTTAGCATCTAGGCTCTCTAGCCTAATCATCACATAAGCCTCCTAGCTTATAATCACTTGGCTCACCAACCTACAAAACATATTTACATTCCCAATTACAACTGGTGCTCAATCTTGGGATATTACAATCCCCTCTTATTTTTGCACTGTCCTCAGTGCAACTTGTTTATACATGTACAATTCAAATTATTCAAAAAACTCCAAGATTTTTCTATTGGAAGCTTGTTATCCACCTGGTGCTCTGCTTTCAAGCACTATTTTATGTATTCATACTATAGCTAGAATTCATTTAATTTATTCCATAGAGCTTCTTAGTAAGGAATTCAACTCATTATTCTTTATTACATGCTTCAATAAAACCTCATTGAAAGCACTGACTGGCTATAGATCCCCAATGTTCCACCCAGCCTTAGATCTCATTGCTGATAAATTCTCAACCGCGTATCATACCCGAGAAAGACTATGACTCCACCAGGGCAATGTATTCCCAAGTTAACCACGGTCCACAATTAATACCAACATGGTCTAGGACAAGGTACCAAACCTCAACAACAATCCAACCAATGGTCTCTCATTCCCCATATGCTTGTACAACCCAAGTTAGTGTGCTCATTATCTGCTCAATAGTCCTTTGATTGCACCCCTACCCCTTCCGAGATCCAACATAGGATAGATAGGAAGTCTAAGAGCACCTTGGATCCAGGAGTTCCAGTCGCCCTCAGAGGTCTCCAGGTACCCTCCAGGCCTCATACCGGGGAACCTATCCCCACACTTCTCTCTCCAGGGCTCCAACCTTCTCCAAGGCAACCCAAGGAGAAGTGTACACACACCCAGATCCACTTAGGATCCATAGGGTAAGATCCATTGTCTCCAATCAACATCTTCCCCCTGAGATACTCTTTGTAATCAACATTCCAACTTTAATCAATATTATCTCATTTGTATCACACATACAATTTTCATGAGAGAACATAAAGTAATTCATTTAGAACTCAAACTTATTTCATAAGTAATTAAAATTTTCCCCAAAATATGAAATTCTATTTCACAATTTTTCATTGCTGTGGCAATAATATGATGCAATCTTCCTTCTGGCTTTCAGCAAGCACCATGTTGAATACCATCTTTCCTGCAATGCTTCTATCTTGCATTCAACCAAAAAATTGTCAGTATTTCTTGTACATCATACTCTCATTGCAATATGTACAAAAACCTTATGAAGCGTTCTTAGAATTGTCTATAACTAACAATTCAATCACAATTACAAATCTGTTGATTAAGGTTGGTTGTCATTGATGTCAACCCTTGAAGAAAGTCTGGTAGCGAATTCTGGTAGCACAAAGGTTTGGGTAATGGACCTAAGGCTGTTTCATGTACAATGGTATAATTTTTAATATATTTGAAGGTAATACTATTCTATATGGATAGTACATGTCATTCCATTTCCAGCGGTATGTGGAACGTCACATAACTCCTCACGGTTAAAGAGTTATGACCATGAGAAGTTGGAGAACACAGGTTTGGGTAATGGACCCAAGTTTGTTTGATGGATAGTGGTATGAGTTTTGATATATTTGCAGGTAAGACTATTCTAGATGGATATTACATGTCATGTCATTTCTGGTGGTATGTGGAATGTCACACAACTCCTCACGGTTTGAGAGTTATGGCCTTACGAAGTTGGAGGACCCTTATATGTCATCTAGAAGCCCCAAAAGGTCAAAGTAGTCAAAGTGGTTTAAGAGATTTTAGAAGGTAAATAATAAAGTGAAGTGATGTGTGTACTATAATTCAAAGTGAATATAAAATAAATTATTTAAATAATAAATTTAATGGAGAAATTAGAAGTGGGTTAACCCTAAAATAAGGAAGGTGGGCAAAGTGACCTAGAAGATGCTTCTAAGGAAGGTACTTGGAGAGTATAAATAAGAGGCAAGTCTCTCTCATTTTACATCACACTTGATCATATTGAATATATATAGGTGAATGAGGTAACCAAAGGATATCCAAGCCGAATTTCAGAGGGAAGGTGAAGAAAAGAAGGCCAGATTTCAAGGGAGGATAAATTCTTTTGATGATGCTTTCTAAGGTATGTTATTTACAGGTCATCTCACCATTTTCGCAATATTTTTTTTTTCTAGAATGAATCAGACCATGAAATTGATAGGCCATTGAGGAAACAGATCCAAGTATATGTGGTAAAAAATCATCTTGTGGGTCGTTGTATTTTTGGAGTTACACTCCGTGGAAAATAGGGTTTGTGGCTAGTCCTGAAACTAATCTAAAACAAGTGTTTCGGGTAAAAAAATCATAACTTCTTCATAACAGATCCAAATTCAGTAAGACCAAATGTGTTGGTTATAGTATAGTCTATAGTATTTAGTGTAACATTTTCATATCCATTCAACTAATATCCCATGTGGGGCACACTCTACAAGGTCGCTCTCTAGAATAAGCTAGAATTCAACAAGGTATGCCATTTTTGCTATAACTCCTTTTCTGAGAGGTTCCAAGTAGTGACACCTGGAGGAATTGCATAAAAAAAACTGAAGAATATTGTGTAATATTTTCAGATCTTTATTCATTACAAGTACATAGTTATGATTATTTCAAGTTAGGATTGTTGACTAATCCCAAACTAGTCATGTGAGACTAAAGAAAAGTTTGATGAAAATTCTAGTCTCTTGTGGTGAAAGTTAAAGAAGTTTTGCAGGTATGTGATCATATACACCAGGTCTATTAAAGATTTATAAATCATATTTGGATGATGAAATTGATGAGGGATTTTGGTTAAGGTACATGCTGGGTACATGGTTGAGACAAGTAGTTGATGAGTTGGCACATACATGAGGTGTATAGTTGATGATGTTGGTACATATTGATGAGTCATAGTTGATGAGTAGTTGGCACTTGATTGGTACATGGTACATGGTTGGATGCACTTTTTTTATGGTACAAGTTGATTATAGGTTGTTTGGTACAGGTTGGTGCATGGTTGATGCACTTGTTTATGGTACAGGTTGATTACAGGTTGAAGTACAGGTTGATGCATGGTTCATGTTTATTGGTACAGGTTTACAATGGTATATCTCATAGTGATAGTGTGACAATGGTTCCATCATTCTACTTCTACTTCAGGGCAGTTGGACAGGGCAAGGACAGGTGGTTGTAGCCACCTTTCAGTTGTAGCCAGAGAACATAGGGGGTTGTAGCCTCCTTCTGTTTGTAGCCAGAGAATAGGGGAGTTGGAGCTTCCCTAAGGTTGTAGCCTGAGAAACAAGGGGGTTGGAGCCTCCTTCCAGTTGTAGCTGAAAAAAAGGGAAGTTGGTGCTTCCAATGAATGCAATTCTTCAAGAAATATAAGAAAAAACATTCCGTGGTTTTCTCCCTATTTGGGTTTCCACATAAAAAACTGGTGTATTGTGTATGTGTATGATTGTTCATTTGTTCATTGCTTACTTACTCTACATTTATTGGATGATAATGCTACATTGATATAACACTTGGATTATATGGTTAAAAAGGATTAAATTTCTCTATTACTGATTCACCCCCCCTCTCAGTAATCCAACAAATAATAAGATGTAGTCTTCCTTTTGGCCTTCAGCAAGCACCACACTGAATACCATTTTTCCTGCAATTCTTTTATCTTGCATTCAACCAAAAAATTGTCAGTATTTCTTGTACATCATACTCTCATTGCAATATGTACAAAAAACTTATGAAGTGTTCTTATAATTGTCTATAACTAACAATTCAATCACAACTACAAAACTCGACTTTCCCCCAAAATATGAAATTCTATTTCATAATTTTTCATTGTTGTTGCAATAATAGGATGCAGTCTTCCTTCTAGCTTTCAGTAAGCACCATGTTGAATACCATTTTTCCTGCAATGCTTCTATCTTGCATTCAACCAAAAAATTGTTAGTATTTCTTGTACATCATACTATCATTGCAATATGTACAAAAACCTTATGAAGTGTTCTTAGAATTGTCTATAACTAACAATTCAATCACAACTACAAAACAATTTATTAGATAGAATGAATTATCATTCTATGCATNTACAGGTTTACAATGGTATATCTCATAGTGATAGTGTGAAAATGGTTCCATCATTCTACTTCTACTTCAGGGCAGTTGGACAGGGCAAGGACAGGTGGTTGTAGCCACCTTTCGGTTGTAGCCAGAGAACATAGGGGGTTGTAGCCTCCTTCTGTTTGTAGCCAGAGAATAGGGGAGTTGGAGCTTCCCTCAGGTTGTAGCCTGAGAAACAAGGGGGTTGGAGCCTCCTTCCAATTGTAGCTAAAAAAAAAGGGAAGTTGGTGCTCCCAATGAATGCAATTCTTCAAGAAATATAAGAAAAAGCATTCCGTGGTTTTCTCCCTATTTGGATTTCCACGTAAAAAACTGGTGTATTGTGTATGTGTATGATTGTTCATTTGTTCATTTCTTACTTACTCTATAGTTATTGGATGATAATGCTACATTGATATAACACTTGGATTATATGGTTAAAAAGGATTAAATTTCTCTATTACTGATTCACCCCCCCTCTCAGTAATCCAACAAATAATAAGATGTAGTCTTCCTTTTGGCCTTCAGCAAGCACCACACTGAATACCATTTTTCCTGCAATTCTTTTATCTTGCATTCAACCAAAAAATTGTCAGTATTTCTTGTACATCATACTCTCATTGCAATATGTACAAAAAACTTATGAAGTGTTCTTATAATTGTCTATAACTAACAATTCAATCACAACTACAAAACTCGACTTTCCCCCAAAATATGAAATTCTATTTCATAATTTTTCATTGTTGTTGCAATAATAGGATGCAGTCTTCCTTCTGGCTTTCAACAAGCACCATGCTGAATACCATTTTTCCTGCAATGCTTCTATCTTGCATTCAACCAAAAAATTGTTAGTATTTCTTGTACATCATACTCTCATTGCAATATGTACAAAACCTTATGAAGTGTTCTTAGAATTGTCTATAACTAACAATTCAATCACAACTACAAAACAATTTATTAGATAGAATGAATTGTCATTCTGTGCATACGTCTGTTCATAATTAACATTCCAACTTTAATCAGGCAAGATTTCGAATTTATGGATGGTGAGATACATGACTTAGATAAAGATCATTCTAAAAATCAATGCAAAGGTGCATTGAATAGATGCATTGGGAGTTGCACTCATGCCTAGTAAGTGGCAGAGTT
>JZKD02S2296657.1:399573-412749 GCA_000966675.3 Picea glauca | reverse complement strand
TTTGGTTGCAAATAATGACAATTCCTCAGAAGACACTGATAGTGACTCTTCCTGTGAAGATAAGGCAAATGACTTCATGTTTATGGCCAAAGAGGATTATGATAATGAAAACATAGGAAGTGATGATAATGATGAAGAAGTTGTGTTTGATATGGAAGGAGAACTGATCAGTGCACCAGAAGAAATTGACAGACTCAGAATTAAGAACAGAAAGAAAAAACAATTGTTGATACAGTTCGAGAAAGATAGTAAACAGCCTGATAAATACTTTTCCCTGCTAAAAGTGAAATTAGAAGAGGCAAAGAAAATAGAAGACATACTAAAACAACAGTTGTCAAAAAATAAAGTCAGTTGTGAAGCCTTAGAAGATGAGATAGTAAAAACCAGAAAAGAAATGGAGAATTTTAAGGGATTGTATCACCAAAATATGCCAAGTATTAAAGCCTCAGAAGGATTAACCTCCATTCTAAATCAACAAAGAAATCCAAAGTTGAAAGCTGGATTGGGATATGAAGAAGGATCAAGTAGTGATCATCCAAGTAGTACAGAACCCTTCAAGTTTGTCAAATCCTCAAACATTGACAACAGTCACTGTAACATACCTTCTACCTAAACAAAATTTTCTAGTCCTCTGTCGGACTCGAACCCCTAAATAATCATGGAGGTCCAGCATAAGCTGGCTCCTTTCCCTCTCCTTCTCCATTTCCATGTGGTCGTGGGTTATGTTCACATTTCAATTTGAATGCAACATCTTTTGTATTTCGCGCTTCGACGCTACATTAATGTCCAAACATCCAACTATGCAACCGTCGAACCTCAGCAAGGCTAGCGAATGACCAATGGGAATAAATTCCTACGGGGTCAGCGAATGGCCAATAGGAACCAACCTCAACAGGGGTAGAGAAAAGCCAATGAGAAATGCCCGTTGTGTGGTTAGGTGGCATATAGGTGGCAAGAGGGAAATGTGACACGGTGGTCGTCATGATAGGGAGGGGCCCCACTTCACACACCACACCATTCCGGACCCCCCCCCCCTATTAAAGGAAGAATTGCAAGGGGGGTCCGGAATCCACTTGGAAGCCGTTGATCACGATGAGTAAATCTCCACCGTTCGAGAGATGCGCATCCAATATTGGACCCCCCCCCCCCACCAATTAAAGGCAAAATGACAAGAGGGCTCCAGAATGCATCCTCGCCCATAGATTTGGGTGGGTGCACTTTGGCTGTCCAAATATGTTCGCCACTTATCTGAAAGCATAACCATGTCCTGGCTTAATTTAACGTCTTTTTCCACATCTAACGGTCATTACAAACCCTGATATCCTCTGAGAGAATCTCTTCCATCCATCGGGGTTTATCGCCACATAAATCCGGACTCTCGATCACAGAGCTCCTGAATCTTCGATGAGCTCTCTTCCAGGCTTAGCCCCTCCAGCTATGCCTTCTGGTCCATGAGACCACCTCTCATTATGACCGCAACCATATACTCTTGTCGGGATTCCTCCTATTGGGGTTTTTACACTCGTGATGTCCCAACAACTTGGTTCACCGACCCCCGATTCCCAGCACACTCCTTTGCTACCTTAGCCTCACGGGCTACGTCTTTAGTCCACGTGACCAATGCCCCCGTGACCACAGCCTTACCTCTCATCGGGGTTTTGGACTTCGAAGTTTCACAATGTATGGACTTCTCTTCCCCGCGATTCTCGATTCTCCAAATCCTGACTAGCTGACAGTTGGCTCCCACTTATCTGGGTTTTGGGGTTCGCGATTCCAAAATTCCCAACCTCTTGTCACCAGGATTCTCAATATCCCGATGACCAAAATGTCAATAGGCGACTTCCCATCGGGACTTTCCCCGACGGCTCTGATTGTTGCCATGTGTCCTCCTCTAATGGACGGTCCTGGTTAACTCTCGAGGTTTCACGACTTCTGATGTCCTGGACGCCTTGTCCCTAAGACTTGTGAAATGCTGGACTCCGACTCCCTTTAGATCTCTGACATGCGTCTCGAGTAAATGGACAGTTCAGATCGTTCCTCGCATTTTTTAGACTTCTAATGTACCAACTTTCACGACCTCAGGAACTCTGAATTCCTGAATGTCGATATCCCGACTCACGATGCCTCGATCTCCACCACATGTCTCCACTGACGGATGGTCCAGATTGTTTCTGGGTAATTTCCCATGGAAATTCCCGATCTCATGTCATCGAGACCTCCGGTTTCCCGATACGTGAAATCTCGATGACCACGCATCTCGTCGGGACTTTCGACCTCCTATTTACGAGGGCTTAACCCTCATGCATCTCCAAACAGATCCAACGACTATTGGGTTCTTCAGCCAAGGTCTGACAACTCATAATCGTTCCTACCCATGCATTCTTCCATGACTCCTTGGGCGTGGAAAAGATCCATGGTCCAGATACTCTCATGAGCCTTGGGGATCTACGGTCCTAAACTCTTCGCTACCCACGAAGACACAGGGAAACCCCGTGGTATGAAATTTAATGCCCTACTTCCTCCTACTAATCTAATAGTCGTGGGTGACCATGGATTCCCCCAATGAAATCTTGTTCGTCCATTACTACCTATAAGGTTAAGGTACCTAACATTCCATCTTCTCCTTCCAATCTGTCGGTCGTGAGTGACCACAGGTCTCCTGATGGAATCTCATCTGTTTATTCATTACTTCATCCTTATATTGTCATCTCAGTTTTCAAGAAGATCGTTCCTCCTCATGCAGGGTCACTAAGGCCTTGCGCCTTCACAACCGCCTTTCAAATTCCCGGTTCTCGAAGGGATTTTCAAGGAAGGTATTTCTATGGGGAGGTTTAATCAATGGGTTACCTAAGGAATATAAGGATGTCGTCTTCCCGTGAACCAGATGTGAAGTATGAATTTGATCAATACGCACACAAATTATGAATTCATGAAGAAATAAAACATATGTAGTCTTTCCATCTAAATATACAGCTACTCGTACTGATCAAAACATCATACAGTCATTCTTATAATGAAATCATTCACAGTTTCACAGCTTATGAGAATAATTCTTAAAATAAGTACACATATGTATATATCAAGATGCCAAAGGAAAAACACTTATCAGAGATAACACCAGGGTCAAGCAACTGCTGAGAGGGGTGCTCGTTTCCACCCAACCATAGGCTTAGCGACTCCCAGTGGATTTACCACTAGCCACCCCCGAGATGAGACCACGATGCTGTGAGACTGCGTCTCTTTGTCTGCCAGTGACCAGGAGCGAAGGTTGCTATCCTCCCTTTCTTCTATCACTCACTCTGCATAACGCCAAAGTTCCCCTCGTGCCCCCCCTGTAATCACTTCTGCCCTACGCCTTATCTTCTCATGAGGTTGCATGTGGCTTGATTACCCTCGCACTGATCAGACATGATGGCTCTACGGATGGGCGGTTCACCATCCCATCTCTCATCAAGCCGCCCACCTACCAGCCTGCGAGACATTAAATTTGGGGGCCAACGAGCTTCTTTCGATTCTCCAGGCCAGTGGAGTCCAAATATGGTATTAATTCTCGGTGGAAGTTAATGCCACCTTTTCAGGTGCCTTCCATCGCCATCATGGTCTCTTTTCTGCACATCACCTCTCAGCAGTCCTGCAATAAATTCAAAATGTTATTCACATTTATTGACATCTTCTTGAAGGTCCATTTACATCACATATTCATACTTATGTGTTTGCCATAGTCCTTGGCTAGTCCAATTATATTTACAAACTGGGGGAAATAGGGTGTTACAATTCCCTCCCCCTTAAAAGGAACATTGTCCTCGATGTTCTTATCTACTAACATGTATTGCATGTACAGAAGTAAACAAAATTGGATATGCCTATCTCATGGCATCCTCCATTTCCCATGTAGCCTCATCTAGGCCAAAATGTTTCCACTGCACCTTGAACTGTGCAATGGTTCTGTTCCGAAGAGGGGTTTCCTTTCTATCCAGTATGCATTTGGGTTCTAGTAGAAATTCTCCCTCCGGTTCCACCTGGATCACAGACCAGTCAATTATATGATTAACATCATGTACATATTTCTTCAATAGTGAAACATGGAAAACATTATGTGATTTTATTGTGGGAGGAAGTGCTAGCCGATAGGCTACCGGTCCCACTCTATCTATAACCTCAAAGGGTCCACAATACCAAGGTGCCAATTTGGTACAAGCTCCCATTTTGAGGGAACTCCTTCTGGGCTTAATTCTGAGATATACATGATCTCCTGTTTCGAACTCTCTTGGAGTTCTCTTTTGATCAGCATAACTTTTCTATCGGTTCTGAGCGACCTTCAGATTTTGTTTTATCTAAGTCACTTTCTGTTCCATCTATTTCAACATATCGAGTCTAATAGAAATCTTGTTTACAAGATTACTCCAGCTGACTGGAGTATTACACGGCCTACCATAGAGGACCTCGAAGGGACTCATCTTTAAGGATGCTTGATAGCCGTTGTTGTAGGCGAATTCTACCAATGGCAGGTAGTCTTCCCATTTCCTAGGTTGATGCATCACATGCATCCTTAACATATCCTCTAATATTTGATTCACTCTTTCTGTCTGTCCATCGTTTTGGGGTTGATAGGTAGTGCTAAACAACAATTTAGTCTCTAAACCCACCATCAGTGATTTCCAGAAATTGGAAGTAAATTTGGTGTCTCTGTCAGATATTATCTCTCTCAACATGTCGTGCAGTCAGAACACCTCTTTCATGAATACCTAAGCGATATCTATCGCCTTGCAGGTTGATTTGACGGGAATGAAATGAGAATACTTGTTCAGTTTATCCACCACTACCATAATGGCATCGTTTTGTTTGGTTGAAGTTGGCAATCCATTGATAAAATCCATGGAGATGGTCTCCCATTTCCATTCCAAGATGGGTAAAGGGTGTAATAGTCCTGCTAGATGTCGGTGTTCTGCTTTAACCTGTTGGCATTCTATGCATTGGGCCAAATATTTGGCTACATCCTTCTTCAATCTCGGCCAATAAAATCGTTTCTGGGTGGTAGTAATCATTTTCTGGTATCCTGGGTGACCAGTGTAGGGTCTTTTATGTAGTTCATCCATGATGAACCTATTTAAGTCGTCACAATTGGGAATGTATAGTCTATCTCTGTAGGTGAACAGACCTCCTTCATTCATCTGATAGCCTTCGTATTTTTCTCCAGTGTGTTCTTGTTGTAGGTACAAGGTCACATTTCGGATGAAGGGATCTGTTTCTTGTGCCTTTTTTACTTTGCTCTTGACATCTGTCTCCCAGGTACTCACCGCTACCAGGTGAATTGTTCTCATGCTTCTACTAAGGGCATCATCCACCCGATTATCTTTATCTTTAATGTGTTTGATTTCAAAATCAAATTCGCTAAGGAGGGCCATCCATCTAGCTTGTTTGGAATTGAGCTTGGGTTGGTCGAACAAATACTGTAATCCTCCACATTTTCTTCCCAAGAGGTAATGCCTCCACATTTTTAAGGCATGCACTATGGCAGCCAGTTCTAGATCATGAGTCACATAGTTGACCTCATGTTCATTCAATTTTCAGGATTCGTAGCAGATCACCCTTCCTTCCTGCATAAGGACTCCTTCGAGCCCTTCCTTATAGGAATCTGTTAACACAAGGAAGTCATCTTTTGGGTCAGTGATTTTCAACACGGGTGCATGGGTTAGTAGATGTTTCAAGGTTTGAAATCTTTCTTCACATTGCTGTGTCCACAGGAATTTTTGCCCCTTCCTCTGGAGGGCAGTGATTGGACAACCAATCCTAGAGAAATCTTTTATAAATCTCCTATAGTATCCCACCAATCCCATAAAGGATTTGATGTCTAAGACATCCTTTGGGGTAGACCATTCCATGATAGACCTGATCTTGTCAGGATCTACTACCACCCCTTCCTCGGACAGAACATGTCCCAAGTAATGTATTTTCTTCTGAAAGAAGTCACACTTCCTGAATTTAGCATAGAGTTGATGCTCTCTTAGCACTTGCAGTACAAGTATAAGATGCTCTTCATGTTCTTCTCTACTCTTAGAGTAGATTAAAATGTCATCAATAAAAACTAGAACAAATTTATCTAGAAATTTACTGATTACATTGTTCATTAAGCACATGAAAGTGGCAGGGGCATTGGTTAACCCAAATGGCACTACCACAAACTCATACTGACCATACCGTGTCCGGAAAGCGGTCTTATGGATGTCTTCACCCTTGATTCGGACTTGATTGTATCCTGACCTGAAGTCAATCTTTGGGAAAATAGTCGCTCCTCCTAACTGATTGAATAGATGATCGATCCTAGGCAAGGGGTACTTGTTCTTGATGGTTACTTTATTGAGTTGTCTATAATCGATACACAGTCTAAGGGTGCCATCCTTATTTTTCACAGATAGGATTGGTGCTCCCCACGGGGACACATTGGGTCGAATATAACCCTTATCCATGATTTCTTTCAATTGCAATTTGAGTTCAACTAACTCAGGTGTACTCATCTGGTAGGGGGTTCTAGACACTGGCACCTCTCTTGGTGCAAGTTCTATCGAGAAGTCAATGTCTCTTCTCAGAGGTGGACCCGGTACCTCTTCCAGAAACACATCTCTATATTCTCTCAAGATAGGGTGATCATCAGGGCTTGGTTTAGCACCTTCAATTGTTTTTGACACCTGTATTGCATATGGGGGACATCCCTTTCGGCAATACTTCCTCATTTGCAGGGCTGATATTTGTCTCACCGAGACCGGTTTTCGGATCCCTTGGAGGGTTATCCCTTTTCCTTCTTTGCTCACACATTCTAAGGTTTTATGGTAAGAGTCCAATTTGGATTTATGGGCGGCCAACCAGTCCATAACAATCAACACATTGTATTATCCCAGGGGTAATACATTAAGGGTTGCTTGGGTGGGGAATTCACCCAACATTAAATGGCAGGCTGGTATGGCCTCTACCACCTTTATTTTGGTGCCAGTGGCTAACTATACCAACCATGGCTTAGTTTTTTTTCGTGGTTGTAGCTTACACTTATCAATAGCTTTAGGGCCTATATAACTCAAATTTGAACCAGGGTCAATCAAAACAGACACCAGATGGTTGAAAATCATACCTTCTATTTCCACCACTGAAGCTTGGTGGTCAGCTTGGTTATTATCCAAGGTTGCATAAATCTGCGACACACTCCTTGCTACATCATTGACTATGGTAGCTTCCTAAATGTTATAAACTTTATGACTGTTTTGTTGTCAGTGTGGATAGTCTCTTAGGAGATGCTCTTCTCCGCAACCCCATCATTTCAGAGGTTCTCTCTTTGGGTTATTAGTCTTCACCGGTATAGGTCCAAAAGTTTTATTTCCATCCACCAAGGGGAAGTTCTGCTGGAGTACACTCTGAGCTGGATAGTTCATTCTGGGGTTCTTCTAGTATTTTTTAAATCCTGAGGATTGCTCCCCTTTTTCTGAGACCTCGAACCACTCTTCTATTTCCAGTCTCCACGAGACTCTGCTCGATGTCCATATTGTTCATGACAATATGTTTCCTTTCTTATAGTGTCTTCTAAGGTCTTTCACTCGTCAATTCAATTCGGTTCTGGTATTCCTTGGGTAATCCACTGATGAAGCATTGTACCTTCGCCTTCTCTTCTTTGATGTAGGGTACATATCTCAGTAAGTCGAGGAATTTGCTAAAATACTCCTCCAACGTAAGTTGTCCCAGTTTGAGTTCATAAAACTCTTTAGCCTTCTCGTTGAAATACCTTTTCGACAAATACTTCTTCCGGAAGTACTTCTCAAACCGTTTCCAAGATAGGTCCTCCTTGCAGACTCCTTTCATATTCTTAAGGTCTTCCCACCAAATCGAAGCCTTTCCGTTCAGATTGAAAGTGGCCACTCGGGCCTTCAAGTTCTCTAAAAAATCATGGACTCTGAAGTATTTCTTCAGTCCAAGTAGCCAGGCCTCAGCTTCCTCTCCCTTATTTATCTCATCGTCGAAGGAGGGAGGTTTGGCCTTTTTGGATTCCTCAAATTTATGACTCTTGGAAGTCTTTTACGTCTTCTATTTTCTGCGAGAATAGGAACTGGTCCTGCTGTTGGAAGAACCTTCTGAATCACTAGCTTCCTTCTCAGTGGAATCGTCTGACACTGGTCCTTTACCTCTGGGATGGACCTTTCTTGATGTGCTTCCCTCAGTATGGCCACTGACACGACCATGATTCTGCATCTCAGGTTCATGTTTCATTTTTTGTTGTAGGTCTGATAGGCTCTACAATAGAACTGCATTAATTTCGGTTTGCTTTTCTTGTTCTTTCATCATCCTTTCATTATTGGCCTTGTAGCTTTGCAATTCAAACATGAGACTCCTCACAGTCTCGGCTAGGTCTGGAGGGGTTCTTATTGATCTTCTTTTGTCAGACTCTTCGTCTCTGTTGTGGGAGCCTTCTCCCACCTCTTGGTGAGTCACCATACTCTGTGTCTATAGATTCCCGTGGTTGATCATCCGCTTGAGTGAAAAGACAAACGCCGGATGTTAGTCAAGAGTTAAATTCATTTCTATAAATTGTGCATAATTTCATAACTTCTCTCACTTGCATACACAGTCGGGTTCTCATTTTCCAAGTTTTAATCCTGGAAAATAGAGTTAAGTCAGGGGATTACTCCTCATAGGAGTGCTTCGAACAAGGTTTATGCACAACTCGTGCATGAGCCCACTCAGGCTGAGTGTTGTAACCATGCTCTGATACCACTTTGTAACATACTTTCTACCTAAAAAAAAATTATGGTCCTCTGTCGGACTCGAACCCCTAAATAATCATGGAGGCCCAACGTAAGTTGGCTCCTTTCCCTCTCCTTCTCCATTTTCGTGTGGTTGTGGGTTATGTTCACGGTTCAATTTGAATTCAACATCTTTTGTATTTCATGCTTCAGCGCTACATTAATGTCGAAACATTCGACTCTGCAACCGTTGAACCCCGGCAGGGCTAGCGAACGACCAATGGGAATAAATTCCTACGGGGTCAGCGAATGGCCAATAGGAACCAACCTCTACAGAGGTAGAGAATATCCATGAGAAATGACCATTGTACGGTTAGGTGGCATATAGGTGGCAAGAGGGAAACACAACATGGTGGTCGTCATGACAGGGAGGGGCCCCACTTCACACGCCACACCATTCCGGACCACCCCCCCCTATTAAAGGAATAATGGAAAGGGGGGTCCGGAATCCACCTGGAAGTCATTGATCACAATGAGTAAATCTCCACCGTTTGAGAGTTGTGCATCCAATTCCAGACACCCCCCCCATTAAAGGCAAAATGGCAAGGGGGCTCCAGAATGCATCCTCACCCATAGATCTGGGTGGGTGGACTCTGGCCGTCTAGATCTGTTCGCCGCTTATCCGAATGTATAACCATGTCCTGACTTAATTTAACGTCTTGTTTTGAAATCTAACGGTCATTACAGACCCTGAGATCCTCCGAGAGGATCTCTTCCGTCCATCGGGGTTTATCGCCACATAAATCTGGACTCTTGATCATGGAGCTCTCGAATCTTTGATGAGATCTCTTCCGGCCTTAGCCCCTTCGGATATGCCTTCTGGTCCATGCGACCACCTCTCGTTATGATCGTAGCCATATACTCTTGTCGGTATTCCTCCTATCGGGGTTTTTACACTCGTGATGTCCCAACAACTTGGTTCACTGACCCCCGATTCCCACCACACTCCTCTGCTGCCTTAGCCTCATGGGATAAGTCTTTAGTCCACATGACCAATTCCCCAGTGACCACAACCTTACCTCTCATCAGGGTTTCAGACTTCATAGTTTCACAATGTATGGACTTCTCATCCCTGCGATTCCCAATTCTCTGAATCCCGACTAGTTGACAGTTGGCTCCCACTTATCTGGGTTTCGCGGTTCATATTCCAAAATTCCCAACCTCTTGTCACCAAGATTCCCGATTTCCTAATGACCAAAATGTCAATAGGCAACTTCCCATCGGGACTTTCCCCGACGGCTCCGATTGTTGCCAGGCATCCTCCTCTGATGGATGGTCCTGGTTAACTCTCGGGGTTTCATGACTTCTCATGTCTTGGATGCCTCATTCCTAGGACTTGCAAAATGCCGGACTCCGAATCCCTTCAGATCTCTGACACGCGTCTCAAGTGAATGGACAGTTCAGATCACTCCTCGCATTTTTGAGACTTCTGATGTCCCGACTTTCACGACCTCACGAACTCTGATTTCCCGAATGTCGATATCTTGACTCGCGACGCCTTGATCTCCACCACGTGTCTCCACTGACGGATGGTCCAAATCATTTCCGGGTAATTTCCCATGGAAATTCCCGATCTCATGTCATCGAGACCTCTGATTTCCCGATACGTAAAATCCTGATGACCACGCCTCTCGTCGGGACTTTCAACCTCCTATTCATGAGGGCTTAACCCTCATGCATCTCCAAATAGATCCAACAGTTGTCGGGTTCTTCAACCAAGGTCTGACGACTCATAATGGTTTCTACCCATGCATTCTTTCATGACTCCTTGGGCATGGAAAAGATCCACGGTCCAGATACTCTCATGAACCTTGGGGATCTATGGTCCTAAACTCTTCACTACCCACAAAGACACAGGGAAACCCCGTGGTAAGACATTTAACGCCCTACTTCCTCCTACTAATCTAATGGTCGTGGGTGACCGCAGATTCCCCCGACAAAATCTCGTCCGTCCATTAGTACCTATAAGGTTAAGGTACCTAAATTTCCATCTTCTTCTTCCAATCTCTCGGTCATGAGTGACCAAAGGTCTCCCAATGGAATCTCATCCGTCGATTCATTACTTCATCCTTATATTGTCATCTCAGTTTTCAAGAAGATCGTTCCTCCTCATGCAGGGTCACTAAGGCCTTGCGCCTTCACAACCACCTTCCCGATTCTCGAAGGTCTTTTCAAGGAAGGTATTTCTATGGGGAGGTTTAATCAGGGGGTTACCTGAGGCATATAAGGATGTCATATTCCCGTGAACCAGACGTGAAGTCTGAATTTGATCAATACGCATGCAAATTACGAATTCATGAAGACATAAAACATATGTATTCTTTCCATCTAAATATACATCTACTCGTACTGATCAAAACATCATACATCCATTCTTATAATGAAATCATTCATAGTTTCATAGCTTATGAGCATAATTTTCAAAATAAGTACAAATATGTATATATCAAGATTCCAGAGGAAAAACACTTATCAGAGATAACACCAGGGTCAAGAACCTGCTAAGAGGGGTGCTCATTTCCACCCAACCGTAGGCTTAGCGACTCCTAGCGGATTTACCACTAGCCACCCCTGAGATAAGACCACGATGTTATGAGACTGCGTCTCTCTTTCTGCCAATGACCAGGAGCGAAGGTTGCAATCCTCCCTCTCTGCTATCACTCACTCTGCATAATGCCAGAGTTCCCCTCGTGCACCCCCTGTAATCACTTCTTCCCTATGCCTTATCCTCTCGCGAGGTTGCATGTGGCACGATTACCCTTGCGTCGATCAGGCCTGACGACTCTACGGATGGGCGGTTCACCATCCCATACCTCATCAAGCCACCGACCTACCATCCTGTGAGACATTAAATTTGGGGGCCAGCGAGCCACTTTTGGTTCTCTGGGCCAGTGGAGTCCAAATACGATATTAATTCTCGGTGGAAGTTAACGCCACCTTTTCAGGTTCCTTCCACCACCATCGTGGTCTCTTTTCTGCACATCCCCTCTCAACAGTCCTGAAATAAATTCAAAATGTTATTCACATTCATTGATCTCTTCCTGAAGGTCCATTTACATCACATATTCATACTTATGAGTTTTCCATAGTCCTTGGCCAGTCTAGTTATATTTACAAACTGGGGGAAACATGGTGCTACAATCACTCTACAAAAACAAAGAAAGAAAACCAGCCATCAAGAAGGAATGAAAGAAAAAGCACCAGAACCAAATTTGTAGATCAGAAAGATTATCAGCATAAAAGAAATCGACCTCCTCAAAGAAGACATATTTTTTCAAGGTATAAAGGCTTTTTATATGGTTATTGTTTTTTCTGCTCTAATTTTTGTCACAATGCTATAAACTATTCTTTAAGATTTAGATATGAACAATTAAGTTATTCAACAAATAACTATCTTCCACCACAAAGATTGAGACAACCAAGCGACAAACAATCACAGACGATAAATCATCTGATGATTGGGAGAAGGACACAGGTGAAACACAACAATAGTTATGAGCATAAAAATCATTATGATCTATTATCCAGTGAACCAGAATGTTACAACTGTCATAATTATGGACATAAAGATGCAGACTGTCACTTAAGGAATTACAATCTAGACTTGATCCCCATTGCTGAAAATATCAAGGTTTGGAAGAAGAAAGCAGATGACAAGTGTGGACTAGTATTGTCAGCCCAAAAACGAAAGAATCCCTAGTATATTGACAGTGGATGTTCCAAACATATGACTGGAGAAAAAAGTAATTTTCTAACTTTAAGTGAAAGAAAATCAAGGAATGTAACTTTTGGAAATGATGCACCAGGAAAAATAAAGGGTAAAGGAATGATAAGCCTAAGTAATGGAAAAGGAAAAGCTCAAGATGTGTTGTTTGTAGATGGTTTGAAACATAATCTACTAAGTGTCAGTCAAGTTTGTGACAAAGGATGTGAAGTTGTTTTTACTTCTAAAGACTGTAAAATAAAGGCTTTGAGTTCAGGACAACTGATTGCAAAAGGGATAAGAACAGAAAATAATGTTTATGTGTTAAAAGAAGAAAAAGAAGAATGTCTCTTAATCAAGTATGATAAAAGTTGGTTGTGGCATAGGAGACTTGGACACCTAAATTTTGATCATATAATCAAGCTCAGAAACAATGGGGCAGTAAAGGATCTTCCAAAGATATCAAATCCATACGACTCTGTTTGTAAACCCCGCCAGATAGGAAATCTTACTCGCAGTCAGTTCAAATCTAAAAACTTTCCCTCAATAGAAAAACCTCCCCAGTTATTACATATGGATTTATGTGGACCATCAAGAAGAGAAGGTACAGGAAAAGAAAACTATTTTATGTTGATTATTAATGATTACTCTAGACTAACATGGGTTGCCATTTTAAACGAAAAATCTGAA
>JZKD02S2296657.1:378323-396231 GCA_000966675.3 Picea glauca | reverse complement strand
ATGAGATACACCTACAACCATTCATGACTTATGATTATCACTGAGGACTTTTATCGTGTTAGATGTTGAACCCGTCAAAGTTTCAGTCTTGTACTAGGGGTCCCTTGAGCGAGTTTTAGAGGATACCTTGTTGACGATTATGATTTAGAGTTGCGCAACGAAATGATTCTAGGATTCTTTTAGCTAATAGCCCCTTGTTGATTTAAGGGTTTTGGGTGTTCCTCGTTGTAGTTACTTGGCGTGCGCCTTGCGCCTTCTTGTTGGGTTTGTCATGATTGTGTCTTGACCGTCTTTGGGTGGCGACGTAGAGTCCAATGAGTCTGTTTCCCCTCCTCCACGCGCGCACACACCTTTAAACAAAAAAAAAATTCCCACCTATTGTCCGAGTTGTTGTCATAACAAGGAGGGTTGTTACACATAGATGAAATTTTCATTGATGTCAATAGTATGTCAGTTAACATAAAATGTCAAATAATATGCAAAGTTAAAAGCTCAGAAGGAAAATCACATTGAAATTATGGAAAGGATAAGAATGTCAAACAATATGACAGTATGCCAAAGATTAAATCTCAGGAATTTTAGCGAATGAATATCAAATCTCAGAAGGAGGAGCGCATTGTAAAAATGGCATCGTGATCGATGGAAATACTGAGAAGTCGATCAATGAACAGGGAAAGGTGAGAAGCCTCAACAGTTGTCCGATCAAGAAATTGACGGTGTTGATTGTCTCATGTAATGGACGTCGGTCATATGAGTGACTGTAGACTTAAATGATTGTTGGAGGAATAGTAAATGATCAAATCAATACCGTTGATACTCATGCGTCAGATCAACGACAAGGATGAATAACAGAGAGAGAAAAGATAATTAAACGAATCACTATTTCCAATCCCGCAATTAGTCAGGACCATCTAATAATATATCTTTGAATATCGATGATTAAGGTTGATCCAAGAAACAATATGATTAAGTCATATTAAGTCGTGACTATCGGATGCACAATCGCCAGATCAACGACAGGGATAGATTCTAGATATTGTAATAAGTATTAAACATCACACTTTTTCCAATCCCGCAATTTGTTAGGACCATCAGATATTAAAACTTCAAAGAACGATGATTGTTGTTGACTCACCAACAATGAAAAAATTCAATTGTGGAGTTTGGGTGTCAAGTTAAATCACTCACAAGTTGTGATTCTGCAACCATCCTTGATCGTTGATCTGCTCTGAGTGTCATCATGACCGTTGGATCACTTTAAGTGGAAGGATAGAATAAGAGGGGAAAATTAGTTGAGAATTATATTATTCAAATACCCATCATCCATTGGATCACCTTAAGTGGAAGGACAGGATAAGAAAGGGTTGATATATGAGATCTCAATCACCCGAATTTCCGTCAACCATCAGATCAAACTAAAAGGAAGGATAGGATAAGAAAATATGGAGATCCATTGGATTTAATCCCAAGAAAAACTGCATCATATAAATATTGAGTCGTTGATCTAAAAACATATCAATGGAAAACATTAAATTCAAGTTAAAATTAGTGAGGAGATTACTGTTCGGGGAATCTCACTTCGGAAGAATTATCAACTTGAAAAGTCGAAATACTCGAAGTCCTGAAATCCGAAATGAAAAAGGGCCATCAGATCTGGAGGATATACGATGACCATTGGATCAGGGTTATTGGTCAGCAGATCACCCCAGCAAGGACAACGTCAACAGACCACATTAGCAGTCCATGTCAGCAAGGACATGTGGCACAGTAAGAGAATGACAAGTTTCAAGTTGAAATTAGTATTTTAGGTATGTGAAAGTCATTAATATGAGTGACACATGGTAGCTACTTGGCTTGTGACACGCCATCAAGTGACATAAGAAAGTTACATTACTCCGAGAGTTTTACTTCGGGATTTTTTATCACTAGCAAATGAAAAAAGCTCTGAAGTCCCGAAGTAGACATGGTTTGTTTGATCTAAAGTAACACCTCGTGAGTATTCTCATCTTTCGATCTACTACAGTGGAAGGATAGTGTAAGTATAAATGTTAAGCAATAGTAAGTGGTCTCCACCGTATTATAACTTACCACAGTAGGTGATCACTCCAGAGGAAAATGGAGTGACGTCTATTCAAAGCCTCCGAAGTCTCGAATGTCGAAATCCTGAAGTGGACATGGGTCATTAAATCTATAGAATAATTCGGCTAAATTCTTGACCATTGATCAAAAAACAATGGAAGGATAGTGTAAGTATAATCGATGAAATCATGGAGTAAATGATGTCCATCCACCTCAATGCCTGATTAAGTTCCAATCATAAGATTAAAGAAGTAAAATGATATATATATATATATATATATATATAAGGATCGAATCTGACCATTGATCTGGTTCTATGAAATAAACCATCCTATTTGATTCGAAGGTTTGAAAATTTGAAATGCTGAAGTTCTGAAGGGTGAAGCCTCAACAATCGTCCATTTCATCAGGGAGATTGATTCGTGACTGCTGAATTGATAAGCACTCAAGCACTCATCTCGCCTAACGCCTGAATAATTCCATTGGTCATATGGTAAAGATATTTAAAAGGGAAGAATTTAATGTGTCTCTTAAATTGATAAGCATTTGGTTCTACGCCAATGATCACATCGACATCGTTTGAAGGAAGCACCTCGTATAGATTAATTTGACAGAGAGTTAACTTCAGAACATTACAAGAGAGTTGGAAAGAGATCGAATATGATCTTTTAGTGAATCGAGAATGCAACAGAAATATGAGTACAGTCTAATGAGTCGATCCATGTCTGTGATCAACTCATGAGGACAAACAAACCGATACATAGTCGTGATTAAAAGAGAGTTAAATGATTAAAACATGAATAAAGAATAAAAAGCAAAAATGATATTATCTAAAGTTTAAAGATTATCATTTTAAATGAAAAGATACAATTATTCAAATTCACATCAATTACAAGACTATATAAACAGGAAGGATTGGTGATAAGAGGATTAGTTTAATTTGTTGAAGTATATATATTTATATATAATGTATTGAATGAAGATTCATTCTATCAGGTTGGTACTTGTTTACAATATGGGTCTTGTATGAGGATTGGATTCCTCACATCTCAGTTGGATCTGAGATCAACAAGCTGGGACTTGTTATGAGGTTTGGATTCCTCATTTCTCAGTTGGATCTGAGAACTACAAGTTGGGTCTTGTAACAAAGAGTTGGGTCTCTCATAATTGTATGAATATGATATTCAAAGATTGATATTATGTATTCACTCAATTTATTTAATAAATAAAATATTTATTCTCTTATATATATTAATTGAGAAAATGAAATAAATATTTGTTGTTCAGTTCATTTGAGAAAAGTGGAAAATTGTCCAAATTTTTGTGACATTGATTCACCCCCCCCTCTCAGTGTCAAGTACCCATTTCAACAATTGGTATTAGAGTGGGTTCCTTCAACACAGTTTAAACACTAAGGTATATTCAAAAGAAATGGGTGGACAAATTGATATCTCCACAAATGAAGCTCCTTCATTTGATGGAACATATTATTCATCATGGAGAGAAAACATGAAAAGATATTTGAAGTCAAGAGGATCTAGAGTTTGGGATTTGGTGGCAAGTAATCCCTGAAACTTAACTACTTCAAAGAGAAAAACCAAAACTGCAAAGGAGGCAAGGAGAAACAATTAAGTATCCTTAAAAGCAATCCTGGAGGGATTGTCACACAAAATCAAAGAAAATATTAAGCAGTACAAATCTGCCAAAGAGTTATGGATTCAACTAGAAAATTGTTATCAAAATGAAACACAAAAAGAAGATAAATCCTATCAAAGTGAGCAACAAGACTCAAATACAACAGATTCATGTAAGAATGAAGAACAAAACTCAGAAGAAGATAGTTATTATAAAGATAATGAAGAAGATAAAGAAAATAAAAATTGCAATCAAATTTAAGAACATAGTTCATAGAAAATGATTTCTAATCAAAATAAAGTACAGTATTTGATGCAAATCTTAGTCAACAATGAGGAATACAACCTCATCAAGGAATTGAGGCATACCTTAGTATTCACTAAATAAAAATTACATAATCTTAAAATGGATGTTGTAGCTGCTATAGGAGAGATTCGTTTGGAACTAGGAAATTATATGAATATTAAAATTCAAGTGGAGACTCATGACAGTCTTGAGTACACAACCCTATGCACTCTAGAAGAGTTAGATAAACTCCAATATAAATATATGATTCTACTAAAAAATATAGATTAATCTAACCATGAAGAGCATGAACAAAAGTTTCATCTAGAAAACAAAGAAGAGGAGATCAAAAGTTTGAAAACCAAAGTTATTAATATAACAAAAGAGATGGAAGAATTAAAGAAACAAGACAGTAAAAGAAAAGAAGTACTAAAAGAATTAGAAGAATGTTATGTTAACATTTTTCCCATGGATGAAGTAGAAGAAGAACTATCACAGGACAAACATAAAGTTGATTAGAGTCTCTATGTATACCAATTTGATCATAATGATTCAAACTATATTTTTCTTCATGACTACACCAAAGAATTTCTTGAAAAGAAACAAAAGCATATCATGTAAATAAAGAAAATGCTCAAAGACAATGAAAAAATCATATCTGAGAAAAATGTCCAGTTAGAAGAAAAAGAAAAGGAGATTGAGAAATTGAAGAATCAAATCAGTCAGGAAAAAGAAGAAAAAAAGGAAGATGATGAATTTAGCAGAAACCTTGCAGATCTAAAAGAACTAAAAGAAAGCAATGTCAATCTGAAAACCCAACTTGAAGAAACCAAAAGAAGATAGGAGGTAGTGAGGAACCAATTGAACAAAATAGAAGATTCATGTCATAAGTTGGAAGTAGAATATATCACAAAAAGATATGGATAAGAAAATCTAAAGGAGAAAGCATGAAAGACGTTATTACACCTGAAAATGAAGAAACTAATCATAGGAACATCATGGGTAAAGGTCCTAATGAAGAATGTGAAATTCAATATGAAATAAATGAATCTCAAGAGGAGGAAGTACCTATAGAAGAATATGGGACAATATCAAATTCTAATGATGTCAAAAGTTGTTAGCAAAAGAAAGAAAATACAAAATAAATAAATAAAGGTAGCAAAGAAGTTGAAGGAGTATCATTCAACAAAGATCAATTGATAACAAAATTGGTATTTAAATCAACTGGTAAAATTCCTCAATTGATATTCCTATGAAATATCAGAGATGAATAAGAAAAAGATAAAAAATATCAGTAAGATTCATACTCTTGTTCTATTTGACAAAGGAAAGTCAGTAAAAAATCAAGAGGAGTATTTTGGTTATTAAATAAGAAAGTAATTAGATTGAGTTTTGAAAATACTTGATCACTACAAAATTGGTATCAAGAAGACTACTTATTTTGAACAAAAAAATACCAATAAACTGAGATAAGAAGTTAGTACATTAATAGGGAAAGAGACCTTGTCAGGAAGAGATACCCTTTCAGAAACAAAGGGGGAGAGTAGTCACAATCTGAGAAAGAGCATATTGACAGGGGGATTCATTTAGCTTTGGCAGACAGAACATGATTCCAGGGGGATATATCCGAGTTCATATTCTGCTCAACAACATGTAGATAGAAAGATGTTGATTATAAGGGGAGCAACCCTCTGCCATTGATGTCAAAGCGGGAGAGTAACTTCATAGGAGGAAAGAATCATCACAGGGGGAGTTTGTGTGTTGCCCTCAATGATAAAGGGGGATATTGTTAGACATATTGTGATTGATATGTTTTCATTAACGTCATTATGATGTGATGATAAGATGTTATGATTAATTGTCATTGATGATCTATCATAGATGAAATTGTCATTGATGTCAAAAGTATATCAGTTAGCAAAAAATGTCAAATAGTATGCAGAGTTAAAAGATTAGAAGGAAAAGAACATTGAAAGTATGCAAAGGATAAGAATGTCAAACAGTATGAAAGTATGCCAAATATTAAATAGTAGGAAGTTTAGTGAATGAATAACAAATCTCAAAAGGAATAAATCATAGTAGAAATGTCATCGGGATTGATGGAAATAATGAGAAGTCAATAAATGCACATGAAAAGGTGATAAGCCTCAGGAGTCACCCGATCAAGAAATTGACGATGTTGATTGTCTCATGTAATGGATATCGGTCATATGAGTGACCGTAGGATTAAAGGATCATTGGAAGAATAGTCAATGATCAAATCAAGACCATTGATATTCATGCACCAAATCAATGACAATGATGAATTGTGGAGAGAGAAAAGATAATTAAATAACTCACTATTTCCAATCCTGCAATTAGTCAGGGCCATCCAATATTATAGTTTTGAATATAGACAATTGTGGTTGATCCAACAAACGATCTTATTAAGTCAGATTAATTCGTGACCATCGGATGCACAATCTCCAAATCAACGACAAGGATAGATTATGGATATCGTAATAAGTATTAAACATCTTTCTATTTCCAATCCCACAAGTAGTTAGGACCGTCATATATTATAGCTTAAAATATCGACGATTGTAGTTGACTCACCAACAATGCATAACTTCAAATTGCAGAGTTTGAGTGTTGAGTTAAAACACTCACAAGTTGTGGTTCCACAAACATCCTTGATCATTGATCCGCTTTGAGTGTACTTAGGACTGTTGGATCACTTTAAGTCTAAGGATAGGATAAGTGGGGAAAAAAATTTGAGAATTTGATTATTCAAATACTCATCATCCATTGGATCACTTTAAGTGGAAGAATTGGATAAGAAAGGGTTGATATCAGAGATCTCAATCACCCAAATTTCTGTAAGTCGTCAGATCAGACTAGAAGGAAGGATAGGATAAGAAAAGACGGAGATCCATTGGATTTAAACCAAGGCAAAACTTCATCATAGAAAATTTGTTTCATTGATCTAAAAACATGATCAACGAACAACATTAAGTTCGAGTTAAAATTAGCGAGGAGATCACTGTTTGAGGAATCTCACTTCTGATGAATTGGAAACTTGAAAAGTTGAAATATTCGAAGTCCCAAAATATGAAATGTATAAGGACCATCGGATATGGAGGATATATGATGACCATTGGATCAGGGTTGTTGGTCAGTAGATCACCTCAGTAATGACAATGTCAATAGACCATGTCAGCCAGAAACTGTGACAGACCACGTCAGGAAGGACACATGGCATAGTCAGTGAATGACAAGTGTCAAGTTGAAATCAATATTTCGGCTACTTGGAAATCATGAATCTAAGTGACACATGGAAACTACTTGGCTCATGACACTTCATCAAGTGACGTAAGCAAGTTATGTCACTCCGAGAGTTTTTACCACTAGCAAATCACAAAAGATCTGAAGTCCCGAAGGATAAAATCTTGAAGTAGACATGGTTCGTTCGATCTAAAAAAACACTTCGAGAGTATTATCATCCGTCGATCTACTACAATGGAAGGATAGTGTAAGCGGAAATCTTAACCGACAACAAGCAGTCTCCACCATATTATGACTTACCACAATAGGTGATTACTCCAGAGGAAAATGGAGCGACGTCTATTCGAAACCTCCGAAGTCCCAAATGTTGAAATCTCAATTTGGACATGGGTCATCCAATCTATAGAATACTTTGGCTGCATTCTCAACCATTGATTAAAACACAATGGAAGGATAGCGTAAGTATAATAGATGAAGTTGCGGAGTAAATGGTGGCCATCCATCTCAATGCCTGATTAAGTTCCAACCGTCATATTAAAGCAGTGAAATATTATATATATATATATATATATATATATATATATATATATATAAGGATCAAATATGACCATTGATCTGTTTCTATGAAATAAACTGTCTGATTTGATTCAAAGGTTTGAAAATTTTAAATCCCAAAGTTTCGAAGGTTGAAGTCGCGAAAATCATCCATCTCATCAGGGAGATTGAATTGTGACCATTGAATTGATAAGCGCTCAAGCGCTCATCTAGCCTAACGTCTAAATGATTCCATTGGTCATATGGTAAAAAGATTTAAAAAGGTAGAATGTAATGCGTCTCTTAAATTGATAACGCTATGGTTCTACACCAATGATCATATGGACATGGTTTGAAGGAAGCGTCTCATACAAATTAATTCGACAA
Organism: Picea glauca; assembly: GCA_000966675.3. Lineage (NCBI taxonomy): Eukaryota > Viridiplantae > Streptophyta > Pinopsida > Pinales > Pinaceae > Picea > Picea glauca. The sequence continues at coordinate 388,047 of JZKD02S2296657.1, read as the reverse complement.
AGAGTTAACACCAGAACATTACAAGAGAGTCAATAAGAGATTGAATATGATATGTTAGTGAACCGAGAATCCAACAGAAACATGAATACAATCTAATGAGTCGATCCATGTCTGTGATCAATTCATGAGGACAAACAAATCGATACACAGTCATGATTAAAAGAGAGTTAAATCATGAAAACATGAATAAAGAATAAAAAGGAAAAATTATATTAACTAAAGTTTAAAGATTATCATCTTAAATGAAAAGACACAATGATTCAAATTCACATCAGTTAGAAGACTATATAAACAAGAAGGATTGGTGAGAAGAGGATTGGTTGAATTTTTTGAAGTATATATATTTATGTATAATGGATTGAATGAAGATTCATTCTATCAGGTTGGTTCCTATTTACAAGATGGGTCTTGTATGAGGATTGGATTCCTCACATCTCAGTTGGATCTAAGATCAACAAGTTGGGATTGTTATGAGGGTTGGATTCCTCATTTCTCTGTTGGATCTGAAAACTACAAGTTGGGTCTTGTAACAAAGATTTGGTTCTCTCATAATTGTATGAAGATGATATTCAAAGATTGATCTTATGTATTCATTCAAGTTATTTAATAAATAAAATATTTATTCTCTTATATATATTAATTGAGAAAATGAAATAAATATTTGTTATTCAGTTAATCTGAGAAAAGTGGAGAATTTTCCAAAGTTTTGTGACACTAATTCATCCCCCCCTCTCAGTGTCAAGTACCCATTTCAACAAAAACATCATAAAATGCAAACAAATCATAACATATAGATTTACATGGTTCACCCAACTTGGGATACATCCTCAATGGCTATATTCTTATATTATTCATTAAGATTTCTCTTAAAACTGCGCATTGCACTACAAAATATTCCACACTATCATTTACCAAACCTACCTAATCATTTTTTTGTACTATGAGATCACTCCTCAGTCATACCTAAGATTTCCTTCTTCTCTCGACTCCCTTACCCAAAAAGAACTAGAACACATACGACATCTCCCCATCTTTCTCTCTCTCCCTTTTTCCCAAAGAACCCTTTTACATATTTATACCTAACAATAGGGATAATCCCTTAAAAAATAGACAAAGTGTCCCCCAAAAAATGACTACAAAAGTGGACAAAGTGTCCCCAAAACCCCAATGGTTTATAACCATTTTATACCTATTGTGAGTTGCTCCATCACCCATAATTTTGTTGCGCTCTGGTCCATCTTGTAACTGCATTTTCCTTTTCGACTTTCTTTCGATGCAGATCCAAAACTTATCCAAAATTCCTCTCCAACAATAGGATTTTTAATTCTTCGTTCTAACTCATCTATTGTTTCTTTTAGTGATTGAATCATAGCTCTAATCTCTTCATGACTCATTGGTTGATATTCTTCTTCTCCTTTTTTAGAATCCATCTTATGTTGTCGAACTATCTTTCCAATTTTGGACTTATAATTTGTGAGTTTTCCTTTACCAAGTTTGATTGTGTCTCTTGTAAGAATCTACTTGCAAAATACTTGTCAAACTTGGCTCTGATACCAACTTGATTTGAAAAATACTTAGATCTTGATAAATTTAAATACACATAAACATCTACTTGATCTTCAAGATAAAATGATCTCTTGATTGTTTTGTAAATCATATGTGAAGAACTTATCTAAAAAAATCTATTTTAACGATAAATAACTTGCAAATTACTGAACTTGAAATAAACAAAAATAATACAATCACATACATAAGTTGGAAAAATCGGAGTTCAACCAATTTGGGCTACCTCTCTAGGTACACTTCTAATAAAGACTTTTTATATTTATGCTCAAAGGCTTTCCTTTTACAATGAGATTTCTACATGTTGATCAGATGCAAAAACATAGTGCACTGTTGATTTAATGGAAACAAATTGTGCAAAATTGATATAAAATACTTGAAATTCGATCAAGGTACCCCTCAGCACGCTTTACAGTGTTATGTGAAATTCCTTGTATCCTCGACACACATTACGTGTAAAAACATCTATGTTAATTATTTGTAAAATCATTGGTTTGCATGCCCATTAAATAGGGTGTGCCCCTTAACCATATTATGTAACTTGTGGTAGGCCTCTAAATATAGTTTGGTTGGTTTATAACTGTAACACCTTGTTTCCCCCAACTTGTAGATATAACTAGACTGGCCAAGAACTATGGCAAACTCATAAATGTGAATATGTGATGTAAATGGACCTTGAGGAAGAGGTCAATGAATGTGAATAACATTCTGAATTTATTGCAAGACTCTTGATGAGGGGATGTGTAGAAAAAGAGACCACGATGGTGGTGGAAGGCACTTGAAAAGGTGGCGTTAACTTCCACCGAGAATTAAATACCGTATTTGGACTCCACTGGCCCGGAGAACCAAAAGAGGCTCACTGGCCCTAAAATTTAATGCGTTGCAGACTAGTAGGTTGATGGCTTAATGAGGGATGGGGAGGTGAACCGCCTATCCATAGAGCTGTCAGGCCTGATCAGTGCGAGGGTAATTGCGCCACACACAACCTTGCAAGAGGATAAGGCATATGGTAGAGGCGATTGAGAGGGCAGACGTGAGGGGGACTCTAGCTTTAGGTAGAGTGAGTGATAGCAGAGAGGAAGGATTGCAACCTTCGCTCCTAGTCAGTGGAAGACAGAGAAACATAGTCTCAGAGCATCGTGGTCTCATCTCGGGAGTGGCTAGTGGTAAATCCGTTGGGAGTCGCTGAGCCTACGGTTGGGTGGAAACGAGCACCCCTCTCAGCATTCGCACCCACATCTGATGTTATTAATGATAAGTGTTTTACATATTGCATCTTGAAATTCATAGACTGATATATACATATATATATATATATATATATATATATATATATATATATATGTATGTATGTATGTTCGTAGAACTATGAAATTGTTAACGATTACAGTATAAGAATGTATGTGCAGTGTTTTGATAAGAAATGATATATATATATATATATGTATGTATGTATGTATGTATGTATGTATGCTTATAATAGAAAGGCCCCGCGTGGCTTAGGTTGATAAATGGATTCAATTGTGCGTGAGCTGAACCAAGTCAGACCTCTATCCCATCCTTGGGAGTTTGTTTCCCTCTATCTGTTTCTAGGAATGCCCCAGAATAGATCTCATCATCGAGACTTTCCCTCCTTAGAAAGGTTCACAAAGAACCCAAAAAAGGGACTTGAATGGGAAAGTCTTAATAATCATTTACGAGGAGGAATGACCCTCTTAAGGTTCTGAGGTAGCAACGTAGGGATGAGTAACAAATCGACGGACGAGATCCCGTCGAAAGACCCATGGTCATTCACGACCATCAGATTGACGGGAGTAGTAAGAGCGTTATACCTCTTGCTTCTTTTTCCCCTACCTTCGTGAATAGCGAGGAAATCGGGATCGTAGGTTCCCCAAGGTCCATGAGAACATTTGGATCATTGATCTTTCCACATCCATGAAGTAGTGGAAGAGTGCGCATGGCAAGACAGATCTGAACCGTCAGATCTTGAGCAGATACCCGTCAGCCGTTGGGTCGGGAGAAGATGCCTGGAGTTTAAGTCTCTGGAGAGTGCGCAGGAAAAACAGATCTAGACCATTAGATCTTGGTCCGATTACCTGTCGGCCGTCGGATTGGACCGGAGCTGTCCAAGAGTTACCATCGGGAGTCCAGCCATCAACATATCGAGATTCTCTAGTACAAGAAAATTGAGACACTTCAAGTCTCTAAATGACGGGGAGATCTGGACCATCCGTTTGAGGAGACAGGTGTTAGAAATCCAGAGAGAGTCGGGATATTGGCCATCGGCATATCAGAGATCCTAAGGTAGAGGGAATCGGGACACTATAAGTCACGAACCCCGAGAGTTCATCTGGACCGTCCATCCGTTTGGGACGCGTGTTAGGAATCCGCAGAGAATTGGCATGTTTGGCATCAGGAAATCAGAGTTCCTGAGGTCGAAGGAGTTGGGACATCACAAGTCTCGAAATCTTGACAAGATCAGAGCCGCTCGTTTGTGGGGATGTGTGGCAGAGATCCAGGCCATCGAGGAAATTCTTGACGAGGAGGCCGCCATCGGAGTTTGTCTCATTGGGATATCGGAGATCCCGGTGACAAGTTATCGGTGCACTTTGGAATCATGAAATGTGAAACCCTGATGAGGGACCAGGCTATGGTCTTGTGAGATAGAGGTCACGTGGATTAAGGACTTAGCCCAAGAGGCTAAGGAAACATAAGAGAGTATCAAGATTCGGGGATCGGTGAACCAAATGGTTGGGAAATCACGAGCGTCAAAACCCCGATGGACGGAATAGATTCTCTCGGAGGATCTCCGGGTCTGTAATGACCGTTAGATGTGGAAACAAGACGTAACTTAAGCCAGGATGAGGCTATTCTTAGGGATAAACAACGAGTAGATCTAGATGACTAGCATCCACCCACCCAGATCTACGGATGAGGTTCCATTCCGAAGCCCCCTTACTGTTCTTCCTTTAGCGGTTGGGGGGGGGGGTCCGGAATTGGTCACGAAACTCTCTAATGGTTGTGATTAAGTCATCATGATCAATGGCACGCAGGCATATTTTGGACCCCCCTTTCCATTCTGCCTTTAGTGGGGGGTGGGGGTTCCAAAATAGTGTGGCGTGTGAAGTGCCCCCCCCTCGGTCATGACAACCACCGTGTCGTGTTTCCCTCTCGCCACCTGTATTACCCCGAAACATGCGACGGGGATTTTTCTCATTGGTGTTTCTCTATTCCTGTGGAGATTTGTTCCTATTGGCCAATTGTTGAACCGATAGGGATTCGACCCCATTGGCCGGTCACTAGCCCTGTCAGGGTTCGGTAGTTTTAGAGTCGAATGTTTAGACGTTACTGTAGTGCCGAGGCGTGAAAACCAAATGGGAACTACATTCAAATTGAACCATGATCATGACCCGCGATCACATGAGAATGGAGGGGAATAAAGAAAGAGCCATTTTGCATTGGGTCTCCATGGTTATTTAAGGATCTGAGTCTAACAGAGGACCGAAAAAATTTGATTTAGTTAGTGGGTATGTTACAAAGTGGTATCAGAGCATGGTTACAACACTCGACCTGATTGGACTCATGCACGAGTCGTGCATAAACCTCATTCAAAACACTCCTATGAGGAGTAATCCCCTGACTTAACTCTCTTGTCCAGGATTAAAACTTGGAAAATGAGAACCCGGCTGTGTATGCAAGTGAAAGAAGTTATGAATTTATGCGCCATTTATAAAAAAATAAATGAATTTAACTCTTGACTAATAGCCAACATTTGTCTTTTCACTCAAGCGGATGATCAACCACAGGAATCTACAAATGCAGAGTATGGTGACTCACCAAGAGGTGGGAGAAGGCTCCCACAACAGAGATGAAGAGTCTGACGAAAGAAGAGCAATAGGAACCCCTCCAGGTCTAGCTGAGACTGTGAGGAGTCTCATGGTCAAATTGCAAAGCTGCAAGGCCGATAATGAAAGGATGATGAAAGAACAAGAAAAGAAAACCGAAATTAATGTAGTTCTACTACAGATCTTATCCGACCTACAGCGACAGATGCAGCATGAACCTGAGATGCAGAATCGTGGTTGTGTCAGTGGCCACACTGAGAGAAGCACATCCAGAAAGGTCCACCCCAAAGGTAAAGGACCAGTGCCAGACGATTCCACTGAGAAGGAAGCTGGTGATTCAGAAGGCTCTTCCAGCAGTAGGACCAGTTCCTATTCTCAAAAGAAACAAAAGAAGCAAAATACTTCCAAGAGTCATAAATTTGAGGAATTCAAAAAGGCCAAACCTCCCTCCTTCGACGACGAGATAAAGAAGGGAGAGGAAGTTGAGGCTTGGCTACTTGGACTGAAGAAATATTTCAGAGTCCACGATTTCTCAGAGAACTTGAAGGCCCAAGTGGCCACTTTCAATCTGAATGGAAAGGCTTCCATCTAGTGGGAAGACCTTAAGAATATGAAAGGGGTCCGCGAGGAGAACCTGTCTTGGAAATAGTTTGAGAAGTACTTCCGGAAGAAGTATTTGTTGGAAAGGTATTTCGACAAGAAGGCTAAAGAGTTTTATGAGCTCAAAATGGGACAACTCACTATGGAGGAGTATTCCTTGACTTACTGAGGTATGTACCCTACATCAAAGTAAATAAGGAGAAGGCACAACGCTTCATCTGTGGGCTACCCAAAGAATACCGGAACCGAATCAAATTCGACGAGCCAAAGACCTTAGAAGACTTTATACGAAAGGCAACATATTGTCATGAACAATATGGGCATCGGGCAGAGTCTCGTGGAGACTGGAAACAGAAGAATGGTTCAAAATTTTAGAAGAAGGGGAGAAAATCCTCAAGATTTAAAAACTACAAGAAGAACCCCAGAATGAACTTTCCAACTTGGAGTGTACTCCAGCAGAACTTTCCCTCGGTGGACGGAAATAAAAATTCTAGACCTATACCAGTAAAGACTGATAACCCAAAGAGGAAACCTTTGGAATGCTGGGATTGCAGAGGAGAGAATCTATGGAGAGACTATCCACACCGACAACAGAATAGTCAGAAAATTTATAACATGCAGGAAGCTACCACGGTCAATGATGTGGCAAGAAGTGTGCTGCGGATCTATGCAGCCTTGGATAATAACCAAGCTGACCACCAAGCTTCAGTGGTGGAAATAGAAGGTATGATTTTCAACCATCTGGTGTCTGTTTTGATTGACCTTGGTTCAAATTTGAGTTATATAGCCCCTAAAGTTGTTGATAAGTGTAAACTACAGCCACGAAAACAAACTAATCCATGGTTAGTACAGTTAGCCACTGGTACCAAAAGAAAGGTGGTAGAGGCCATACCAGCCTGCCAATTAATGTTGGGTAAATTCCCCACCGAAGAAACCCTTAATGTATTACCCTTTGGGGTCATACGACCTGTTGATTGGTATGGACTGGCTGGCCGCCCATAAATCCAAATTGGACTGTTACCATAAAACATTAGAATGTATGAACAAATAAGGACAAAGGATAACCCTCCAAGGGATCCAATGGCCGGTCTCAGTGAGACAAATATCAGCCCTGCAAATGAGAAAGTATTGCCGAAAGGGATGTCCCCTATATGCAATACAGGTACTGAAAATAATCGAAGGTGCTAAACCAAGCCCCAATGACCACCCTATCCTAAGAGAGTACAGAGATGTATTCCTGGAAGAGGTATTGGGTCTACCTCTGAGAAGAGACATTGACTTCTCGATAGAACTCGCACCAGGAGTGGTGTCGGTGTCTAGAACACCCTACCAGATGAGCACACCTGAGTTAGTTGAACTCAAATTGCAATTGAAAGAAATGATGGATAAGGGTTATATTTGACCGAGCATGTCTCCATGGGGAGCACCAGTCCTGTTTGTGAAAAAGAAGGATGGCACTCTTAGACTGTGCATAGATTACTGACAACTTAATAAAGTAACTATAAAGAACAAATACCCCTTGCCCAGGATCGATGATCTATTCGATCACTTGGGAGGTGCGTCTATTTTCTCAAAGATTGACTTGAGCTCGGGATACCATCAAATCCGAATTAAGGGTGAAGACATCCATAAAACCGCTTTCCGGACATGGTATGGTCACTACGAGTTTGTGGTAGTGCCATTTGGGTTAATCAATGCCCCTGCCACTTTTATGTGCTTAATGAACAATGTACTCAGTAAATTTTTAGATAAATTTGTACTAGTGTTCATTGATGACATATTAATCTACTATAAGAATAGAGAAGAACATGAAGGACATCTTAGACTTGTGCTGCAAGTACTAAGAGAGCATCAACTCTATGCTATATTCAGCAAGTGTGACTTCTTTCAGAAGCAAATACACTACTTGGGACATGTTCTGTCCAAGGAAGGGGTAGCCGTAGATTCTAACAAGATCAGGTCTATCATGGAATGGTCTACCCCAAAGGATGTCTCAGACATCAGATCCTTTATGGGATTGGTGGGATACTATAGGAGATTTATAAAAGATTTCTCCAGGATTGGTTGTCCAATCACTGCCATCTAGAGGAAGGGGGGGAAATTCCTGTGGACACAACAATGTGAAGAAATATTCCAAACCCTAAAAGATCTACAGACCCATGCACCCATGCTGAAAATCGTTGACCCAGAAGCTGACTTCCTTGTGTGCACAGATGCCTGTAAAGAAGGGCTTGGAGGAGTCCTTATGCAGGAAGGAAAGGTGATTTTCTATGAGTCCTGAAAATTGAATGAACATGAGGTCAACTATGTGACTCATGATCTAGAACTGGATGCCATAGTACACGCCTTAAAAATGTGGAGGCACTACCTCCTGGGAAGGAATTTTGTGCTTATGACAGACCACTGTGGATTACGGTATTTGTTTGATCAACCCAAGCTCAATGCTAAACAAGCTAGATGGATGGCCCTCCTTAGCGAATTTGATTTTGAAATCAAACACATTAAAGGGAAGGAGAATAGGGTGGTTGATGCCCTTAGCAGAAGCATGAAAACAATTCACCTAGCAGTGGTGAGTACCTACGAGACAGATGTCAAGAACATAGTCAAAGAGGCATAAGAAACAGATCCCTTCGTCCAAAATGTGACCCTGTACCTACAACAAGAACCCGCTGGAGAAAAATATGAAGGCTATTAGACGACCGAAGAAGGCCTTCTCACTTACAGAGATAGAATTTACCTCCCCAATTGTGACGACTTGAAGAGGTTCATCATGGATGAACTACATAAAAGACCCTACACTGGTCACCCAGGATACCAAAAAATGATTACTGCCACCCAGAAACAATTTTATTGGCCTGGATTGAAAAAGGACATAGCCAAATATTTGGCCCAATGCATAGAATGCCAACAGGTTAAAGCATAACATTGACACCCAGCAGGACTATTACACCCTTTACCCATCCCAAAATGGAAATGGGAAACCATTTCCATGGATTTTATCACTGGATTACCAACTTCAACCAAACAGAATGATGCCATTATGGTGGTGGTGGATAAACTAAGCAAGTCCGCTCATTTCATCCCCGTCAAATCAACCTGTAAGGCGATAAATATCGCCCAGATATTCATGAAACTGTACGGTATGCCAAATAAGATAATATCCGACAAAGACAAAAAATTCACTTCCAAATTCTCGAAATCACTCATGGCGGGTTTAGAGACCAAATTGTTGTTTAGTACCGCCTGTCACCCTCAAACTGATGGACATGCAGAAAGAGTAAATCAGATATTACAAGATATGTTAAGGATGCATGTGATGAATCAACCCAGGAAATGGGAAGACTACCTGCCATTGGTAGAATTTGCCTACAACAACGGCTATCAAGCGTCCTTAAAGATGAGTCCCTTCAAAGTCCTCTATGGTAGATAGTGTAATACTCCAGTCAGCTGGAGTAATCCTGTAAATAGGATTTCTATTGGACTCGATATGTTGAAAGAAATGGAACAGCAAGTGACTCAGATAAAAAAAAATCTGAAGGCCGCTCAGAGCCGACAGAAACTTTATGCTGATCAAAAGAGAACTCCAAGAGAGTTCAACATGGGAGACCATGTATATCTCAGGATTAAGCCCAGAAGGAGCTCCCTGAAAATGGGATCTTGTGCCAAATTGGCACCCCGGTATTGTGGACCCTTTGAGGTTCTAGACAGAGTGGGAC
>JZKD02S2296657.1:314128-325178 GCA_000966675.3 Picea glauca | reverse complement strand
CTTCAACATCTCTTTGTCAAAGAACTTAGATAATGAATATGTATGAGAACTATCAATGTTTGAAGCTTCCTCCATCCTTGCAAGATATCAAACTTCAACACAAAACTTGCACAAAAACCAATAGCTAAATCTCAAGCTATCAATGGAAAATACATGAGCAAAACAAACTATGCTTTGATACCACCTGATCTGAAAATAGAAGGATGACTTGTTATGCTATGCAAGCACCCTCTACTTCATGAAAATAAAACTTTACAGGACCTTGCTTCATGTGTTAAAATATGCAAGATAAAATTATGTGTTAAGTTCATGCTTCTTTTAAATGGTTATGTGTGAGGTCTTTGCAAGATTAAATATGTTGTTTTCATAAATACAGCAACAAAAATAACTTGCAGCAAATAATAACCAGCAAACACTCACAACAAGAACAACATGATAAAGGAGTTCACCCCTCTCCAGGCTACATCTCCTTGAGCCTCCATCAATGGACTTGGCTCTCTGGGATTGATTTGTCAAAAATTATTTTACAAGATGCTTCTCAACTCCAATGGAAATTTTGACTGTACCATTGGGATCATAATACATAAAAACCCCAAAAATGACTTATAGAACTTTGAAAACGGATCATGTCTCATCCGGGTATGGCCTCTTCTACATGTGGCCTTAAGCTTCCCTGAGCTTCTCTTTGGAAAAAACACCTGTAAAAGTCCTCAAATGGATCTAAAACCTATCCCAAAGTGTTCAGAGAATAATAATTAGTCAAAAATGATTATTCAATCATAGAAAATAAACATAGGCTCATCTGAGCATGACCTCAAACGATGAGGGCTTCAAGCTCCCTAGAGCTCTATGAAACTTCAATGGTTAAAAACCTACAAAAGAAGTCTTCAAATGGATATGAAAACAGTGCCAATGGATTCAGAACGTCCAAAAACCCCTAGCTGGGATTTTATGACTCCTCATTCAACCAAAAAATGAGGAAGATAGGCCTCCTGCCATTTTCTTCCTTCAAGCTTGTTGTCTCTGGTTCTCCAGAACGCACCTCCTGTATGTTCAACCAAGAACATGTTCCAAAATGTGTGCTTAAACCCAAAACCATGCATAACTGAAAAAAAGATCAAAATATAGGACGATTAATGAATTTTTGGCCCCCAATCGCAAACCGTTGGGCATATGGGCACCATACGACCTCGTTCCCCACACAACAGGGCTAATTCCAAGCCAATGGTGAAACGCCACATATCGATGCATGGTTATGGTCGTTACAAAACCAATTTCAAAATCCGGTGTGCACACACAAAAGATCATATGGTAATTTTATATGACCGGGGGCTATGACTCCGGTTGTAATACCAAAACCTGCGCACACTTTAAATTGTGGTCATATGGATTAAAATGTATGTAACTGAGGCTGGGGCTAAGCCCCAGCCTGGACACGCACCAAACCTTATTTCAATGCAATTTATATACAATTAAAACCATATGTTAAATAAGGACCACCGTGTGGGCTAGTGGTAGCCCGCACACTACCAAAGTGCTGCCAAAGGGGGAGGTTCGGGGTTTGATCCCCACCGACTTCATAAAATTTTGAACAACCAACCAAAAAAATGGGGTGCCACATGGCACCAAAACATTTGCCAAAAATGGGGTGCCATGTGGTAGCCCATGACTGGGCCACGTGGCATCAAAACATTTTCCAAAATAATGCCACATGTCATCAAATGATTCATCCAACTGTCAACTAATTCGAAACTGCCACGTCACCTCTGCCACGACAGCGTACGGTCATGCCATGTTAGCATCCGTACGGACTGTACAGACTACACAGTCAACATCCCTTTTTTTACCTGTTTGACGATTCGAACAGATCGTGATATCTCTCGCTCCCGACATCCGTTTGAACCCAAACGAGTTTCATTGGGTTCATGATGAAAAGGGCTACACACCCGTTCATTTTGAGGCAATTCTGATAACGTTGATTTTGAGCTAAATTTGACCCTTGGTCCAGATTTTGATCAACACTGAAATAGAGAAATTTGTTGAAGAAGTTCTGAATAATTTGAAGGCTGATAAAGCCATGTCTGAAGGAATACATTCATTTTCCATGAGGGGATTACAGGATTCCACCTCGACTATACGTTGTTTGGGCCATCTCAACCCCGCTACTGAGAAGGAAAGAAAGCACCACGACGATCTAGTTAATGCGAAGCAGATCCGATCAGTCTTGCCTAATTATATCCCACCCTTAGCTGGCGCAATCAACTGTGACAACATCCCATAGGACTTGGATTACACATTGATCTCTGCATACATCCTAAAGGGGATACAAATGGTTGGAGGCCAATTGGGATAGATCCCATCTTTGAAGAACAACGATTTCAATATTGACGACAGGAATAACTACATGATGCTTGCACCGCATAGATACCTAATGAAGACAACTCGATAGAAGACTCACATAGTCTCACAACTATGGATAAAGGAGCTCAAACATTCCACGATACTGAATGTAATGAATATTCTTCACTTTGGCCGACATCAGGAGGTTAACGCTTGTGTTAAAATCCTAATGTCATGCTATCACGAAGGATACCTATGGCTTGACAAGTGCATTACTATGGATCTGAAGCTGATCCACCTGATCACAACATTGAGCATGTAGGGACACGACCCTCAACAGTTCTACCCAGGGAAGGCTTTGGACCACTCCCTTGAATAATGCATTAAGGAGGCCTACGTCGAACTTGAGAAGGGGAAGTGAGGCTACTAGGTAGCCTCTATCTAAAATGGCCTAGTGCACCTAGCTTGCCAACTTATATCTAGCAAGCTCGTAAGAAAGAACCACCCCACGCAGGTCATTGGGTTCATGGTGGACCTCGTAGGGAAATGCGTGGAGGGGATGCAAATGAACTGGGCGAGATACCTCATCAACAAGCTCGATAAATACTGTTGCGAAGTGTAGGATCAAGGATACAAGTTCCATTTTAGTTGGTTTCTTATGTTCATCACATTTTCACTTAGAAAATGTCAGAAGGAGGTGCCTTCCTAGAGATTGAACCTTTGGAGCCATTGGCCATGAATTTCTCCACTCTATGGTACACAAATGATATGTCCAAGCAATGGAAGTCAAAATAATTGTTTCACGCCTATTATCAACAACTAAAGGTTTCCATAGAATCGGTCCCTTGCATGACACCGCAAACTTTTCACCAGTACCGACCATTAGCTAAGTTCCATGCAGATCATCATTTTATATATATCACTGTGTGTAAGGATGAGCGCAAAGAGGAATTGTAATCCTATTACAAGCTCACCGACAAAGACATGGAGGAGATCATGAAGGAGTGGTTGACAGAGTTCCTCATACCGGTTGATGATGAAAAAATCTTTGACCCTGATATCATAGGAAGCCCCTTGGTCACTCGATTCGAGCACGTTGGATAGTCAAGTGCGAAGAAGAAGAATAAAAAGGAGGAATTCCAGGATGTACAGACTAATGAGCAAGACAACGCTTCAGAAGAAAGTGGACCTAGTTTGCCCGCAGGAGGAGGAGGAGATGAAATAAATAAATAAGGAGGGGAAGAAGGAGAAAAAAAAGGAGAAGGTGAAGTTACACCACTGAAGGATCCCCCTACTGAGACAAAAGCATTGAAGAGGAGGAAGGTTTCTCCACAAAAATTCTCATCCAGAAAGAAAATCTGTGCAAGTAAGCCCTAGATAGAAGCCACACTCATAGAGGATGGCATCGGTCTAGTCCATGGAGAAATTGAATATGCATCTGAGGACCTCTTTCAGAGATATGGAATGAAGAAATAAGAGTTGTACATAAGAGTTGAGAAGGAATTGAAGGAAGTACAGTGAGCCATTCAATTAAGTCGCACAGTTCCTACTGGGCCTTCATCATCAGAAACTATAGATTTGGGGGATGATCTAGCCCAACTTCAAAGACTAGAAGATGCAACAGAGGCTCAGCTTCATAAAGTTCAAGAAAAAAAGGAACATGCTACAAAATCCCTGAAAAAAGCAAAAGAAGAGATATTGAAGCAACTATGAGCTGCGTGGTACTATGTGACTGCTTATGAAAATGAGAAGGATGAGTTATGGGCGATTCTCGAGGAAGACAAGACAAAGATATAGAGGGAAAAGGACCAACTGCTCGTAGATAATACTGTAGTCAAATAAGTGGTGAAAAAATCACTTCGCTCTGTGCCAGGTTCGTCAGAGGAGGAATATGAGGTAGTAGAAGTTCAAGTGACAAAGCTTGCTGAGGTCATCCAACAGCTTCAAGAAAGGGTAACAGAGTTGGAGATCCAAACAGTACCAGGCACTCCATAGGAAGTGAATGATCAAAGGGAATAAGTTGCTAATATTGCAGTAGGAACGATCAGGTCCCTCACCTCATAACACAAGAAGTTAAGAAAAAAAAGTGTGCAGAATTAAAAATGCCTCACAGAAGATCTAGAGCTTAGGAATTTGGAAGTGAAGCTACAGGAGGCGCAACAATAGGCACTGACAATTCAAGCACAAATGAAATCACTCAATATGGTCAAGAGAATGAAGAGATCACAAGAACAGTGCACGGACCAACAATAGATTACTGCCATCCAGGGCAGATTCATGGAGGTCACACAAAGGATACAACTGGTGTAGGACAAAGCCTGGACGGTTTTTGAAGAGATCAAAGGACAAGGGTTAAAAATATACCAAGTGGTTGCGACAGTGGACCAATGCCTAGAAGGGCCTGTTACTGAGAAAGTACTCCAGGAGCTCATTGAGCAGGAGGCTCATGCAAAGTAGTAGGTTGAGGTAGCTCGAGCTAAGCTCTAGGCCTTCAAAGCAGTGTTTCCTAGATCTGAGTGACTCGGGATGTGTCACAGGTGAGTGTGGAGGACATGTTGGCACTCGACCAAGTTTTGAGGAAACATTGATTGCATTTGACCACTTTTGGAATTTGACAGGATGGTGAAAGATGAAGTGCCTAGGCGGAGCTAAGATCACAAAATCTCACTTATTCTATGAACCGAGCAAGGGGTTCATTAGTTTTTTTGTATTAGAGTTTTGGGATGTCGACCCATGGGTTTACCCATGATTAGGCCTTGTTGTAAGGGATGTAAAAGTATATATAGGAAGGAATGTAATGTACAAGGGGTGTGCTTAGTGCAAGAAATGTAGTATGTAGCTAAGTGCATAAGTGTCTAAGTGAAAGAGGCAAGTAGTTCTGAGTTTCTTTCTGCAATAGAATATGTATGTAAGGCTCTGTGCTTGAAATAGAAGTTGGATCTGTGCCTTGACCTAATTTTAGGAAGGTGGATTTCGTGCTTAGTGTGCAGATCACCTGTCTAGTGTGAAGCTTGGTTATGTGGATTAGTGCATAGCAGTAGATAGATGAAATAGATTGAAGACTAATAGAGAAGAAGAATTTGTTGGTGGACGTAGCCCCACACTAGGGTGAACCACATAAATATTGTTTTTATGGTTTTCTTTGTGATGTAATGTTTATGCTGTGAATTTTCTTAGTGCATTGAATGTTATGAATGATAGATAGATCCATGAATGTTTAATGCTTTGTATATGTTTAATGTTTTAGATCTGACTTATGATGCTAAGTGAGATGTCGGCCCATGGGTTTACCCATGATTAGGCATTGTTGTAAGGGATGTAAAAGTATATATAGGAAGGAATGTAATGTACAAGGGGTGTTCTTAGTGCAAGAAATGCAGTATGTAGCTAAGTGAATAAGTGTCTAACTGCAAGAGGGAAGTAGTTCTAAGTTTCTTTGTGCAACAAAATATGTATGTAAGGCTCTGTGCTTGAGAGAGAAGTTGGATTTGTGTCTTGACCTGATTTTGGGAAGGTGGATCTGGTGCTTAGTGCATAGATCACCTGTCTAGTGTGAACCTTGTCTTTGTGGCTTAGTGCATAGGAGCGAATGGATGTAATATATTGAAGACTAATAAAGAAGAAGAATTTGTTGGTGGGCGTAGCCCCGCACTGGGGTGAACCACATAAATCTTGTGTTGATGGTTTTCTTTGTGTTGTAATATTTATGCTGTGAATTTTCTTATTGCATTGAATGTTATGAATGATAGATAGATCCATGAATTTTTAATTCTTTGTATATGTTTAATGTGTTAGATTTGACTTATGATGTTAAGTGAGATGTGTATTTTGTCATTATTACTATGTTGAACTATACTTAGGGTTTGATCTTTGATGTGAATGAGTTAATATACATTGTTCCTAAGTACCCTGCAAAGTGTTGTATTCATAGATTTGTGTCCCATCTTGGTTACAGACACCTAAGTCCTATAAGCCCCCCTGCCTCTACCTCAGGTGAGACTTCGTCTACTTCACAGGAGTTGTTGAAAGGGCCAATAGTTAGGGTTTTGTTGGTGCATTGTTGACACATTAAAACTTGGTTCTACCCTTGTGCTAGCAAGCCCATGCGGTCACTATGGATCATATCTAAATGGGAGGAATCCCCTCGTGTCTTTCCTTTGTCGAATTTCTCTTGAGGGTTTTCTCCAAGAACAAATCCCTCACAAATTCCTTTGGAGAAGTGTATGTGGTGTTATATAAGAAAAATTTATTAATGACATGCAACTCACGTGAAAATCACATGCAACCTGTTATATTTTGTTTACTTCACATTGTTTTTCCCTATAATAAATAATTATATCTCCAATAATTCATTATTCTTACAATAATTATTTATCCCTTTATGCATCCCATTATCTTCTATTTACTCCATTTTTCTTTTCCCTATATTATTTCTGCAATAATTAATTATCTTCTATTTACTACCACTTTACTTCGACGTGAAACTTTGTTCAAGGGTTGACATCAATGACAACTACTATCAATAATTAATTATCACTTTAGTAATTAATCAATCATTCAACAATCTCCCCCTTTGGCATTGATGGAGACACTTAGAAACAATAATGGAAACACTTAGAAATAATAATGGAAACTCCAGAAGTCTCAGGAACTCCATCAACCTTTGAATGAGTATTCATGCACTAGGGGTATGACACATGGTAGTGGCCAGGGGTGACATAAGTCCTCGTCAGGAGATGACACATGTCGTGTTATAATGGCCTTTAGGGTATGTGATAATCACAAATCAGGCTGACATGTGGAATACATGACATGGGTCCACATCACCCTAGGTGACTTCAGTGTGCCACATTAATTTAGGAATAGAAGCCTCCAAGGGTTCCTAGCTTCATCTAATTTCCAAACCTCTTGGAGATCTAAAGTCCAGAGTTCTCGCCAGTTGTCTCCCAATACCCCTTATATTCCACATTCGAGGTGTGTCCTCGTAGAACCATGAATCTACGACTCAAATTAATTGATAACTTCAATGTTCACAAGTTTCTACCTGGTTCACACTCCTTTCCTCTCGGAGTAGGACTTTTCCAAAGTGTTGTACATAATTCCTTATTCTTGGTTGATCAAATGGTTGAGAGGGATCCCAAATGGTCCTTAGATCAATGATCCACATTACTTCACAACTCTGACATTCGGGGAATTTTGGGTCATGACATCATTGTTCCCTTGAAGTGGTCAACGTTAGAGTTGACTTCAACGTAGATCTAATGGCCAAGGAAACTCCCAAATACCATTGGATCTTTGAATCATGTTACTTCGTGATTGGTTATTAGGTCAGGGTTTAATGATGGGACATGTCTATTATACTAGGGTTAGGGAAACCTACAGACATCGGTCAACCTAGTGGTTGACCGTGTCAACAAGTTTCCTTCGACTGGTTTGCAACTGGTGAGGTCATAACCCCCCAAAGATCTGAACTCCTAGAGTTTCGAAGCCAAAAATACTAATATCCTTTCGAACCTAGCACAGGGTTCCTAGACCTTGGTCACATGGTTATTCCCAAAAATTCGCATGGGCTACACACTACTCTCTTAGTCGTGAATTGGTTAAGGACCTGGGCATGATCCCTTCATCATATAGGTGAAGGATCTAATGGAGGTACCCTACTTCCACTAAATTTGAGCTTAGTCTTACCACAAAGGGAATTTGAGAGGTTGAAAACATTGAAATGATATGTCTAAACCCATCCTGCCTCTTGCACTACAGAGTCCATCTTGGGGAAAATTCCCCTTAGGAAATCTCCAACCAGTACAAAAACCGTAGCCTATAATTAGACTTACTTATAGACTCATGTCCCATATCTCTCTATTTATGAAACTGAGGCAAACAAAAGACCATGTAAATAAAAAAAATTATAGAAGAAAATGAGCATTTCTAATAACTATTCAAACACTATAAAAATTAAACATAAACACAAACATTCAACCATTACTTTCATTTCATTACACATAGTATGAAGATACTTATCATAAACTAGAAACCCTGAAGTGACTATTGTGAGGGGTGCATGTTTCCACCCAACCATAGGCACAACCACTCTTGAAGGATTTACCACTGGCCACCCCCAAGCCAGACCATGATGCTTTGAGAGAGACTCTTTCTCCTTTCTAAACAACAATCAGGGATGGAGGTTGCTCTCCTCCTCCCATAGGATCTTGGAAACTGGTTTATTCTATACCGAGAAAGGAGGTCTGCACGAGTACTTCGACAGTCACTCGTCAACCTCATTTACCAACATGTAGTGAAAACCGTACCCATGGCTTCTTGCACTCAGAAAAATCTTTCTTCTCAATTTTTCCTTTGAACTCTAGAGTTGAAAAGTGCTCTCTTCTCTTCTGGAGATTGTTTTCTCCACTCTACTTCCTTTCATATCTGCCTCTATCCCCCAAATTTATTCCTTTCTTCACTTCCTCAACAATGTTGTGTGGGTCATAATCCCCAACTTGTGGTCAGGTATGGAAGCCTTACATATGGGTACCTTGCCCCATCTCCTCATTAACTCTTGAGGAGGGCCTTCCAACTACCATCATGACTGGTAATTCATTTTTGGGGTAGAGTATTGTTGAGAAATTACATCCAGTAAGGTACTATTTTTGTGAGGGTCCTATAAACCATCCTTGGCTTCCCTCACCATGTCTCTCATAGCATCCATGGTCTATGTTGGCAACCCTCCCCCTTTTAGCAGTTATGCAACACTTATCCATTTTCTATTAATAACAGAAAACACATACATTGACCCTTTTATACAAAGGTTCATCAAATCAAACATTCACACATATCTATTCTACCATAGTCTCTT
The DNA here is from genome assembly GCA_000966675.3 of Picea glauca. Lineage (NCBI taxonomy): Eukaryota > Viridiplantae > Streptophyta > Pinopsida > Pinales > Pinaceae > Picea > Picea glauca. The sequence continues at coordinate 315,985 of JZKD02S2296657.1, read as the reverse complement.
GGCCAATTATAGTTATATTTACAAACTAGGGGAAACAAGGGTATTACAGATATTCTCATTATATTCCACCCGTATGTATTGCAAAGTTTGCTTCATCCAGAGAACCTATGTACAACATGTTGTTGCTGCAATATACTATGTTTATGTTTTCGAGAATGATACTGAATATTGTTTCTTGATCAACCAAGATACCAAAAAATCACCCAAGTAAAAAGATGATCCACTTGTACTTTTTCTATCATCAATGCTACCTGACCAATATGCATTTGTGTAAGCATTAAGAGATAGATCATTCCCTTTTGGATACCACAATACAAACTATTATGTATCTTTTATATATCTGAATATCCTCTTGACTTCCATAACATCTAATTACTTTGTTTCTACTTGAAACCGTGCCACATGTACAATTTGATGGAAATACTAAAACAACTGAGAGGGGTGGGGGTGAATCAGTTGTTTGTGAGCTTAAACAATTTTATACCTTTTAAAACATTATTAATCTTTCTTCATGTGTCATCAACAATATACATCATATGGACAGTAAAAGTAAAGATCATCAGTCACACATAAAATACACACAGAGACAAATTTTCAGGAGGAAACCCATAAAGGGAGAAAACTTCTTCTTCTTCGAAATGATAGCCAATCTTTTTATGTTCTGTACATCATTTACAATTGAGCACCAACTCAATGTGAGGCTGCTACCTCTGTTTTACAGGTTGCAACTTGTTTGAGAGCTCCAACTGTCTGGTTTCTCTAGCACCCACTAGAAGGAAGCACCAACTCCCTAAATATTCCAGCACCAACCGGATGGAAGCACCAACTTCCTGAATGTTCCAGCACCAACTGGATGGAAGCACCAACTTTCAGTTACACAGGCTCCAACCTGTATAACAGAGAATACTTGTTCTCCCTAGCACCACCCTGCCACCCTAGTTTTTCTGGCCACAACCAGATCGAAGCTACAACTTCCTGTGTTCAAGCTCCCACTTGAACCTCTGAGGACAACAGTCCTCCCGAGCACCTCCCAACCACCCTTGTTTATCAAATAATGAATACACAGACAACTTATGCGTATAAATCACTTCTTACCATTCTTTTTCTATTATGTAATTCTTCTCTTTCTCTGTCCACCCAACAAGTCTCCTCTGCATCACATTGTTCTGTCATTCTGCTCTTCTTCTACTTGCTCTATCGTTCTACTCTACTTCTTCTCTATCATTCTGCTCTTCTTCTGCTCTTCATTTCATCACATTCTGGACCTCATCTATGATGTCACACCATGCCTGTCCTTCTTACTGTTTGATTCTTTTTCCCTTCAGAACGGCCAACCTAATTCAGTCTCGTTCATATTCTTTTATACAAGCTACCTTAACGATTCCACTTTCCCTTCCAATCGGTAATACAAGGACATCTGTCTTGGAAACTGAAACGCTAACTAATTTGTCATCATCAGTCCATTTCTATTAACTAATTCATAACTGAAGCGTTAATGTGTGAGGAGGAACAACAGCCCTCTGATCGATACTTGACCCAACGATCCAGATCTAATCGGGATTTCACTCATCGCGATTTCGGCAATTGCGATGTCAAAATTAACAAGTCCTCCGGACTTGTGATTCTTCTATTCCCGATGGCTCCTTTCATACGCTAGCCCTCCTGAGCTTAGCTCTCGGTCAACGTGACCATCACTCCGTGACCATATCCTTATCTCTGACAGCTGGCCTCCACTACGCCGACGTCCTCCTTCTCTACTGTGCTGACATCTGGCCCCCACTCATCGGGGTTTTCACGGATCGCGATTCTGACTTGTACGAAACTCTTGTCAATGGGATCCCCTATTTCTCGATGAAA
>JZKD02S2296657.1:261929-281289 GCA_000966675.3 Picea glauca | reverse complement strand
GAAATCATTATTTAAATGATAAAGTAAAGTGACAAAGTCAAGGTGTATTATTTAAATAATAAAGAGAAGTGACAAAATCAAGAAGGAATATTTAAATGATAAAGTATTGGAGAACATTCTATTTATGGAAAGTGGTTAACCTAAAATAAGGAAAATAGGTTAAGTAACCTAGAAATGGGTTAAGTGACCTAAAGGATGAAAGTATAAATATGATATCCTTGGTCTCTTGTAACACATCCCTTGTGTGGATCAATGGAGAGCTTCTTGTGATATTATCTTTTGGATTATTGATGGAAAGCTTCTTGTGAGAGCATATTTGGTGTGGATCTCTTGAGCATGATTGAAGATCTGTTTTGAGAAAGAGAGAGTGAAGCAGATCTCATGGACACATCAAAGTTTCGGAAATATTAGATATCTTGATGGAAAAAGTCTCGGATCTTCAGAAACCCTAACTTGTGAGGTGTACATGGGCTATAATGGGCAAGAGCGCATACAGCGGGATGTATGAGGACATGGTGCGTAAAGTGGATAAAATCATGAAGATTGGTTGTTGAATACCGAAGAAGGTTCCAGATATGCATTTGATGAGCTCAGATCTATCACTGAGACATTGGTATGTTTACATTATTGTCTTGATGGATAATATTGCTTATTCTGTTGTGAATGCTTAGGGAATTCTGGGTATGGCTGTTGTGATGTGGTTTATGTTGGTTGATGGAGTGAGATGTACTCTTGTGATTCAATTGTGATATGATTATTGTGGTATAATAGTTACTTATACATGATTAAGTAGCATTCATATTGTTTGGTTGTGGAGCATGAGTAAGCTATTGGAGAGCTTGGATGTGTTGTGACTGGCTGGTGGTCAGTTTGGATAGTGAGAAATAAAAGAGAATGATAAATTGGTTGCAGAGGATCTGAGTTAATCTTGAAGGATAAACCCTAATATCTCAGAAGGTATACGCAGGCTGTTGTATACACTGGTTGCATACATATGTGGGTTGTAGTGAGCTAGGGCACGTACACACATGGGTTTCACTACTGACAGGTCACATACCTGTTACATATTGATATATGTTGAGGATTGTTGTCTCATCTTAGTTGGTGCTGAGTGTGTAAGCTGAGTCTTGCATGATAGAGCTGGTGCTCTTGTAGAGTTGTACTCTATTCAGTTGTTGTTGAAAAACCCCAAGGATTGTAGTCTATAATAAAAAAAAAATTGTGCATACATCTTGTCTTCTTTGTCTTCCTTGTGGTGATGACTTGTTGATGATATATTATCGATATATGTTGTTGATATGTGTTCACATATAAATGGTTATAAATGACAGCAATGAGTAATGAGTAAAATGTTGAATGCTAACTAATGAGTTTTGTGTAAGAGGGAATTTTTGAGAAAAAGATCCCCACACTCATTCACCCCCCCCCCCTCCCCTTCTAACTGTGGTAGGTGTGTCCAACACCAACGGTCCAGATCCTCATTATTTATTGAAGAGAAATTCCTCTTGCCCTCCTAGCATCCTCCTTCTCTGGTTCTTTGACTTCTTACAAAGTCCCTTTAACACTTAGTCGAATCTATGATTTGTGCACTCCTTGTATCAGATCTTTACACAAGGTTCAAATTCTTGTAGACAATTGTGCAATCCTTGCACTAGTCTCTTTACACTCCTTGCAAAGGGAAGTTTCATGTTATCTCTTATGAACTTCGGAATTGAAACAGATGTCGTCAACGCACTCCTTGCGTTCCATGTGAACAACTTGCACCACTCAATAGAAGAGAAACAATTGAAACTTATCTTAACATTCATAGTTCCATCTATTCGTAACATAATTTGTTCATTCATTCATGAAAGCACAATAGCAAGGAATTGCAAACAATGTCCACAACATACATTGGATCAATTTTTCCTCTATTATATTCAATGTGAAAAAAATGGCTACAACTGAGATCAGAAACAACAATTGAAAAACTCAGAAATCCCCTACAAACTTGTAGCTATCTAACTTGCAACTATATACCCTGCATCCATCCTCATTTGGGCATACAAAACCTCTATTTATCTCATAGGGCTCCTAGGATTTCCCCTGGCTACTTGTCTACATCACAACCTATCCTATGGCTATTTCAGTGCAGTTGAATTCTAGACCTAGAATGGAACTTACCACTTTGCTCATGATTACTCAAGCGTGCCCCAAAATATTTTTATGGCTGTGAGTTAAGAAGGACTTCAAAATATCTGTCGTATCTACCAACATTGAGCTCCCGTATATATTCTGAGACGCTAATAGGTCCTACTCTGCACGCATGCCAGCGATGCTCTTGCATCATTGATACAAACTCTTTTCACCTATGTACTTATGCTAATTATATTAATAGAAATACTCTTTTCTCATCCAATTATATGTTGCATATGTTTATATTATTTTCCATGGGCAAATTTGCTATAAATGTTGATGCATTATGCTAGTTTATATGATGACATTTAATACATTTTCCATATTCTTGTGTATCTTCGATGTTGAGGACAAGTTGTAAGTGTCAAGCATTGGATTGTGAGCTCAATGGTCGTCTTCTATGAATGTCTGGAAGAGGTAGGATTATAGCCTTTCTTTCATTGACATTTTCGTAAATCTAGCATATTTGATATTTGAGTTGATTTCTTGGTGTTGTTCTATCTATTGTGGTCCTATCACAATCCATAGAGATTTATTCCTCATAACACTGGGTACATTATAGATTTATAATTTTTCGGGTCTAATGTTATTGGAATTCACCTAAGGCCAAAATTGATTTTTTTGATCAATGAAATTGGATAGACAACTTTTTGAGAGATGAAAGCTTGAATTTTTGGGTGTTATTGACGAAATTGTTCATGTGCACAACTATCTTTTCAAAATAATTAATGTTTCTTTAATATTTTTTAAATATGAAAGTCATCATAGCCTCAAAATTATGAGGTCAAGTGTTAGTGCATATTTTGAGGGTCTTAAAATAATCAAACAATTTTTATTTTTTTTGTAAATTATAGGTATTATTTTGTACTAATGCAACATATAATTTTTTTTAAATGAGTAAGCAATAAAAAGTTATAGAAGGAATGAAAAGCATCTATATTTTAAAATTATGATATATTCCAAGACAAAAATAAATTAAAAATAACAAACAATCTCATTTAGAAAAGTAAATCATATATTTGGAGTCTACATAATTAGAACCATGTGTGGGTAGTTTCATTAATGATGGATTTGTGTAGCCTATTTAAAAATAATGTAAAAACTAAAGATGTTGAGAGAAATTTGGAAAAAATGGAGGTTTTGTATTTTTTGTCATCTGAACCACCACGATCATCATACCAAACCAATATCTAAAGCATCCAAGTTAGAAAACATATGATTTGGTATTTTCAATCATGTCAAAAGAAAATTTGAAATTGAGGAATGTGTACATGTGTTCTAAATTTCATGTGCTTATTATAAAATGCATGTGCATTTGTACAACACACACATTGTGAAATCCCTGAAAAAAAATAAAGTATTTTGAAATTTAAATTTGTTGGAAATTTATTTCGTTTTTAGTAAATTCGAAATTGGAAAATTTTTTCCATTTATGGCAATTCCGAATTTTGAATTTGATAATTGTAATTAATTATTATGATAGTTGGGCAGAGACCTGATTTGACTATTTGACTATGACACTTTTATGAAAACATAATATCTTATATTTATTGGAGGAGGACAAATGGAACAACCATGTTAAATTTAGTTGACCATGACTCCATGAGTGGGGAACGTGTTGGAACTACCCCTAGGCTCATTATTACAAGTGGAAAATCAGTGATTTGGCCATTGGTAGCCCCTGAAAATTAGGGAATTAGGAAGCTGCGAAAATTCCCAAGGGAGGGAAAAAGACCTGGGAAAAATTGATAAATAACATATCTGAGGAGGCAGGATGCTGCCAAGTATGCTGGGGAAAAGAGACTATTGATTTTTCTTTGCTATTATGAACACTACTGAGTAAGTGTGAGGCAAGAGTAAAACTACTAGAATTGAATACATTGATGAGGAGGAGTCCTCTAAGTAATCCCTCATGGATTCATGATCAGGCTAGGGGGTGAATCGGGCAAGTAATTTTAGCCGCCTATTCTATGGTTGGGAGGAACGTGGTTGTTCCCTTTGCCTTCCCTCAAAATGGTTTAGATATGTTGATCTACTCCTTCTCTATTTTAAATAATCATTTATACTAATGAAATGTATATGTTAATTCTGCATTGAAGTACTTCTATGGGAGAAATCTGTCATACCTTAGCCCATTTCTGTAATATGAAAAACTATAGGAACATAGTAGGAATTATCTATTATAGGAACAATGCTAATACTATAACGAATGGACGGATAAAAACGATGGAGGATCTTCATCCGTGATAGAGGTAGAATAGAAATAACAAATTATATTACAAGACACTATGTATAGGGCATGACAAGAATGTAAATTATTGTATATGAAAGTATTAAACCAATCAAGCAGATTTTAGTACAAATTTTCTAAGAGTTTTGCTTGCCATGAGATCATACACCTTTAAGTATTCAAAATTATGTAGTTAGATTATTGTTTAATGGGATAAACCATAGAGAACAAAAAGGGATCCTCCGAGTTAACTATGCTTTGAAGTGTAAACTAATGGTGTGTATGAATGAAACCCAAGTTAGGTAGATATACATGTGTGTTTATATTTTTGTAGGTAAAGATGCAGGACAGTAGCAATTAACCGAGTTTTCCATTTATGTACATATTAAACCAAAATCAAGACAAAACTATACCTATGACAATGAATCATTATATATATATATATATATATACACACACGTAATTAGGTGGAAATACGTACAGATGTTAATGGAAAGTTAAAGCAAGTTCCCTATAGTAAGAATGACAATATACACCTATATATGCACACATAGCAGACAATTAATATACCAACTGTTCTAGCAGTCATGTAGATCCAACCTTTCAATTAAAAGCATAATTAAATAACCTCATTAGGAAGTGCTTGGAATTAATTAACAGAGATGTACCTATAAATTAAATGTGCAGAACTGATTACTTCGACAATCTCAAACTCCTTTTTTAAAATTTCCTCTGTATAGGTTCCCTTAGTTGATGATAATGACCTAAGAAATGTTGATGGATAAATAGGAACGAAATGACCAAATATTTGTATATTTCTGTAATAAGCTATAAAAAGTAATAACATTACTAAAGTATCGATGCATGACAAGGATACACATTCAATAGGATTATATATATACATTTGTATGAATATTACTTGATACCTATACAACAATTTAATATTCTAGAGTTATTTTCATTGAGATGTGATTTAAAAAGGATGTGGGCCTTTGGAAATATATAATTCCATGCAATGCATAAAAGTTCAGACTGTATGGACAACAATTACTGAAATACAGTAGAGGACAAAATTCTAACTAAACCTTAGTGAAATTTCTAGAATTCATAATGACAAAAGATAAACAGTATGCAAAATCGAACTAATATCCAAGGAAGGAATCAAGTCAAAATAATTGTCCATGATGATGTTTGAATTCCATTTCAGAATTCATTCAATTATAGATCCATTAATCGACAAGAATGATTGTTTGTATTGCCACCCCGAAAGCTTTTACAGCTCTTAAACTATAACCATATTCTAAATCATGTGACTCAGTGAATCTTTGTCACCACGATGCTAATCCTTGTTTTAGAATCGTATCAATTCATAGAAAAACTAGGGCACGCATTGGAGAGAAACAAATTGAAACCTGAGTACCTTGTACACCTTTTATGAGCACTGGCATCCGGAGTTGTACATAATTGAAGTCCCTACAAGGAAATTTCAAATTCACTTTAGCATTTTAGAATAGAAATAAAATGGTTGAAGTTTCCAACATAATATAAAGAGTTTGAGCTATAATGGTACTTAACTCATTATTGAAGACGAGGTTTCCTTTCCCTTATCACGTTTTGTCTTGATAGAGGTCCCTAACCGAGGGAGAATGGTCCCAGGTTCTCCTGACGGGTACCCTCTCAATAATAGGGTCCCATCATTAGTGTTTATAACAAGGGCGGATAAATCCATTTTCTATAAAATTAAATAACATAAACAATACTAACACTTAATTCATGAATTTCACAAGATGACTCATGCAAACAGGCCAAAGGCATCCTCAATCCAAGAAGTTGAAAAAAAAGAAAGAATAAACCCCAATACAATATGTCATGGGCATTTTTCTAACAAAACTACCCGAAAACCCCTTGAAGTTGTAAATTTTAATTGTGTAGGGTTGAAATGCGTAGCCATCAAGGAAACATTTTATCTGTAAGGTCTAGAAGAGAGTCTCTTGGAAATTTAGAAATGGATCCATGCTTACAAACAGAAAAAAAGAGAAAAGGGAAAATGCAACATAAATCATAATTACACAGCAGGAAACATTTCATATTCATATTAAAACCCTACGTGGCTTCTCATCAGTGCAACACTAGGCCTCGAAACATATCAATGGAAAAATTATAGATCCTGTAACGAAATGACAAACCCTGAGAGTCAAGTTTTTACAAGGAGGTGTGAATCCTTCGGTAATCAAGGAAACAAGGAGGCAGAATGCTAAATCCCTTTCAGCAGACATTGAGGACAAATAAATAGAGAAATCTAATTCTGGTAGCAGAACCATACAGAAAATTCACGAGGAATAGTCTTGAAGGGGACGATTCAAACGAAACTCATAAAAAGATCCTTAAAGGGGAAGATTCAATTTACAAGTCAATACAAGGATTCTTACACCGTGATGGAAAAACAAAGTTCTCATTTAAATGACCAAGAACACAAGGGATATCGCAAAACATACCAGTTAGGCGAATAGAACTGACTATTCCATCGGGTAACATCCTCCATTTTGACAACCTTTCCTGTTGAAAAATGTTAATATGCAGAGTCGTTTCTGGAAGATTTCACATTGACAATAGAAACACTTGGAACCCTAAAAGAATCTCTGCTACACCGATTAATTGTTGAAGGTACGAATGATGGTCTTTCCATGTGATGGGGAGGATGTGTCGTGACTAGGTTAAAGGAGCGATCAGGTGAAACCATTGGAATTCAAGTACACAAAATATCCATTAATTCTCAAGTGCAGATCTCTAACTGTTCTGACAAGTAAACCACTCCTTCCCTACCGAGAAATTGGTGATATTAATGAGAGTCCCATCGTGATTCTACTAGTGGAATACGTCCCCTCCATCCATTCATTGGAGTTAATTATCATTCATTTGAGATTTCACTTAAGACATCATTTAGTTAAGAGCAAGTTATATGAGGGTCTTAATTGGTAATTAATATGCAAAATTTTGTGTATTTGGAAACTGACAGGACACTAACCATGACTACTCATAAATAAATCTATTTTTAATGAGTCAAACCATACCAAATGATGCCAAACATCTTAGGTTTAAACCTTGTATATTCTCACAAGGGATATGTCTCTAACCCATTTACTTTTTATATAGTGTATGAAATTTATTTCAAAGTCAAATAAATAGTAATGCACACAAGCATAGGAACTCATGTCCCAAGGAAAGGGATGGGCTATAAGACCTAAGTCTAGATACTGCCTATATATATATAAGTATGCTGGGAGTCGTTTGAGAGTGAAGGAGAGTGATATAACTATGGAAAATTTTATCCACATAAGCTTTTATGTTCGAAGTAAACTAGACTGGTGTAATAATGTCATTGTGGACAGAAATGAATCTTACCTTATCTTAAATTCTAAACTTAAAATGAAATTGAAATATATCATGGAATTTATTTTTTTATGGTGAATTTGAGGTTCATTACATATGGTATCAGAGAAAAAGTTACAACATTGGGCCTGAACAAGGCCACATTAGTTGCTTAGTATATATTCTGATTTACATAAAACTAATAAATCTTATGGTTACAAACATAAAGTCCTTTCTGTTTTGTGTAAATTATGGCAGCTTAGGAGGGTGCAGAAATCAATATGGAAGGAAATCCACAGCAAGGACCTCCTGGAGATCTGAGGCATAATAGTGATGGAAGCTCACCCATGGAGGTGTTGGAAACAATGAGGAATCTTATTGTTGAACTGCAGTTTTTCAAGGCCGACAATGAAAAATTGAAGAAAGCATAGAAGGAACAACAAGAGATAAATAAAGTCTTGTTGTGTAGTATAGTAACCAAGAAAATCCCAAAAGATGATAACCATGATGAAGAGGTCAGCAAAAGGGCCTCCAAGAATTCTGGTCCGGAAACAGAAAAAGGAGACAATTTGTCTGAAGGGACACCTTCAGATGAAGACAAAACTAAACCAGAAAGAAAAAGAAAACAAGTAGACCACCTTGAAGGAGAATTTAAAATATTAAACCAGTTGCCTTTGATGGAGAATCCAGGACAAGAGAAGAAGATGAGGCATGGTTGATGAACATAAAAAAATACTTCCAGATCTACAACTATTCCAACAACATGAAGGTCAGAATGGCCATCTACAATCTGAAGGGGAAGGCGAACATTTGGTGGTAGGACCTGAAATTGGCCAAGGGCCTAAAAGAGAAACAGTTAGAATGGTCTAACTTTAAGAAGTATTTCAAGAAACAATACCTTTCTGAAAGCTATTATGAAAGGAAGACGAAAGAATTTTACGAGTTATTACTCAGACAGATGACAATGGAGGACCTTATAAATAAATTTCTAGAACTACTAAGATTCGTACTGTACATCCAGGAGGATAAGGTAAAAATCCAACAATTCTTAAGTTGTTTACCACAGTCCTACAAGGACAAAATTGAGTTTGACAACCTGAAATCATTCAATGAGGTATTCAGGAAAGAACGAATGTGCTATGACTAGTATAAACAATGGGTAGACTTTCCCAAGGCCTAAAAGGATAATAAGGAAGATCGAATGAACCAACGGAAGAAGGGATACCATCCATCTCCTTATCAGAATGCAGCAAAAAGTTTCACAAGAAAGGATTTTCACTCCAATCATCTGAATGCACAAGGTAGTGGTAAACCGGTAAACCTGGGAACAAAGAAGTTTGGGGATAGCTCCCGCAAGCCATTAAATTGTTGGGAATGTGGAGAGCCTCATCTAAGGAGGAATTGTCCATGTTTAATTTCAGCAAACAGAATTGTTGTTCATAATTTGCAGGAATCCTTGATAGTGGGAGACATGGGCAGAAGCCTACATCGGATAAATGCAACCATAGATGGTCGACAAGCTAACCACTAGTCCTCGGTGGTAGAAATTGAAGGTAAAATCAATGACACTCGAATTTATGTTTTAATTGACCTTGGAGCTACGTTGAGTTATATTACTCCTCATATAGTAGAGTCAAATAAACATAAGAAATTGAAGCACACAAAATCATGGCTTGTACAACTAGCAACAGGTACTAAAAGGAAAGTAGTTGACTTTATTTTTGATTTTAAGTTCAACTTAGATGGTCAAAAGATAAGGACCAATTTGAACATCCTACCACTAGGATCTTATGATATGATTATCGGGATGGATTGGTTGGAACAACACAAAGCAATACTAGACTATTATACAAAGATACTTAGCTATAAAGATGATTTTGGCACTGTTAGAACAACCCAGGGCATACCAAAATCTGTATCATTCAGACAAGTTTCAGCGATGCAAATCAAGAAATGTATTAGAAAGGGATGTCAAGTTTATGCCATCGAAGTGACAAATCTATTAGAAAAACAAGTTGAGCCAAAGTTAGAAGACTTTGTTGTCCTATGTGAATTCAGAGACATGTTTGTGGATGAAGTATCAGAATTACCTCCTAGAAGAGAAATAGACTTCTCCATAGACCTACTACCTGGTTCAGCCCCTATCTCAAAATCACCCTACCGAATGAGTCTACCAGAATTGACAGAATTAAAAATACAATTACAGGAATTGTTGGACAAAGAGTATATCAAACTGAGTGTCTCATCATGGGGGGCAGCAGTTCTTTTTGTGAAAAAGAAAGATGGTACTCTAAGACTATGTATCGATTATAAACAACTAAACAAACTGACTATTAAGAAAAAATACCCCTTACCAAGGATAAATGATATGTTCGATCAACTAGGTGGGGCCAAGATATTTTCAAAGTTGTATTTACAATCCGGTTATCATCAAGTTAGGATAAAAGATGAGGACATAAGCAAAACAATGTTTCAAACAAGATATGGACATTACGATTTCATAGTCATACCTTTCAGACTCACTAATGCACCAACCACATTTATGTGCCTGATGAACAGTATTTTCAGTCAATACTTAGACAAGTTCGTGGTAGTATTTATCGACATATTCCGGTCTATTCAAAAATAGAGGAGGAACATGATGAACATTTAAGTATAGTTCTGCAAACGTTGAGGAAACACAAAATGTACGCCAAATTTGACAAGTGTGACTTCTACCAAAAATAAATACAATATCTAGGACATGTAATTTCAGCAGAAGGCACTGTCATAGACCCGAAGAAGAAAAAATCCATTATGGAATGGTCGGTACCTAAGGATGTAGTAGATATTCGTTCATTCATGGGGATCACCAGATATTAACGTAGGTTTATAGAAGGGTTTTCCAAGATAGCCTACCCTATCACATCATTACAAAAGAAAGGGACCAAGTTTAATTGGTCAGAGAAGTGTCAAGACAATTTTAACAAACTAAAGGAGTTATTCATAACTGCACCCATATTGAAGGTAGCAGACCCAGATAAACACTTCCCCATATGTGTTGATGCAAGTAAAGAAGGACTAGGGGGTGTCCTAACTCAGGAAGGAAACATTATTTGTTATGAGTCCCGAAAATTAAAAGAACACGAGCGAAATTATGTCACTCATGACTTAGAATTGGTAGCAGTAATACACGCCTTAAAAATGTCGTGACACTTTATAATGGGCAGAAAATTCCTACTATTGACGGATAATAGCGGGGTGAAATATCTATTTAACCAACCAGATCTTAATGCAAGACAAGGAAGGTGGCTAGTCTTCTTGAGCGAATTTGACTTCAAGGTCAGACATATCAGGGGTAAGGAAAATAAAGTAGCAGACGCTTTAAGCAGAAGAGTCCATGGGTTATTTGAGATAAATATCAGCAGGACAGAAAGTGATATGGAGCAAAGAATAAGGATGATAGGTATTAACGATGTAAATTACACTAAGATGATGGCATAATTTCAAAACAATATCGCAAACTCAAATAAACTAGATCTAAGTATCGACAAGAAGGGACTATTACGATTTAAAAATAGACTTTACATACCAGATTCAACAGAGTTAAAATTAACTGTTTTTGATGAAGTGCATAAGAAACGGTATTCTGGCCATCCAGGTTACCAGAAAACAATAAGAGCACTTAGAAAACTATTTTAATGGCCTAATATGAAGGGAAAAACAACAGAGTACTTGGCTAGGTGCCAATATTGTCAGCAAGTTAAGGTCGAGCACCAGCACCCAGCCAGCCTATTATAGCCATTACCAGTACTAGAATGGAAATGGGAGACTATATCACTTGACCTTATACCATGTTTTCCTAAAAGTCAGAAACATAATGATTCTATCATGGTTGTAATTGATAAACTCGGTAAGTCTGCACACATTATTCCTATAAATTCTACTTTTAAAGCTATAAACATTGCTGAAATATTCATGAAAGAAATTTTTAGACTACATGGTATTCCTAAAATGGTGGTTTCAGATAGAGACGTAAAATTTGCATCCGCTTTTTGGAAGGAATTGTTTGCAGGGCTAAACACTAACTTGAATTTCAGTATGAGCTATCATCCACAAATGGATGGATAGACCGAAAGGACAAACCAGATCATAGAGGATATGTTTCGCATGTACGTAAGAACAAAACCGAGCAAGTGGGAAGACTACCTGCACTTGGTAGAATTTGCATATAACAATGGGTACCAAACTTCGGCTACGTTGAGCCCTTTCGAAATATTGTATGGTAGAAAGTGTACGACTCCAATTAGCTGGGATAACCCAGATGAAAGACTCATGGTTGGACCATAGATGCTCCACGAAATGGAGAACATGGTAAGAAAGGTACAACATAACTTGAAAGAAGCACAGGACAGACAAAAGAGCTATGCAAATCAGAAAAGAAGACACTTGGAATTTCGAGTGGGAGACCATGTTTATTTGAAGGTCAAATCCCGAAAGAGATAGTTGAAGTTAGGGAATTGTGCCAAGATGACACCCAGGTTTTGTGGGCCCTTCGAGATACTAGCTCGAATTGGACCCGTAGAATATCAACTTGCAATTCCAGCTAATCTAAGAATTCATAATGTATTTAACGTTTCTTTGTTGAAAAAGTATATTCATGACCCTACTCATTTGATTGATTGGAACTTGGTGCAGGTGGAACCCAAAGGCGAGTTTTATGTGGAACCCCTGCGTATTCTGGATAGGAGAGAAATAGAATTTCAGAACAGAGTCGTTGCTCAGGTAAAGGTACAATGGAAGCACCTTAGTCCTGAGGAGACCACTTGGGAATTAGAGGGAGATTTGCGAAAATCCCATCCAATTCTGTTCCAAGAAAGGAACGAACACTGAGGACAATGTTTTACTGAAGGGGGAAAGGATGTGACATCCCTGAAAAAAAATAAAGTATTTGGAAATTTAAATTTGTTAGAAATTTATTCTGTTTTTAGTAAATTCGAAATTGGAAAATTTTTTCCATTTATGGCAATTCTGAATTTCGAATTTGATAATTGTAATTAATTATTATGACTGTTGTGAAGAGACTTGATTTGATTATTTGACTATGACACTTGTATGAAAACAAAATATTTTATATTGATTGTAGGAGGACAAATGGAACAACCATGTTAAATTTAGCTGACCATGACTCCATGAGTGGGGAACATGTTGGAACTACCCCTAGGCTGATTATTACAAGTGGAAAAACAATAATTTGGCCATTGGCAGCCCCTAAAAATTAGGGATTTAGGAAGCTGTGAAAATTCCCAAGGCAAAGACCTGGGAAAAATTGATAAATAACATATGTGAGGAGGCAGGATGCTACCAAGTATGCTGGGGAAAAGAGACTATTGAATTTTCTTTGTTGTTATGAACACTATTGAGTAAGTGTGAGGCAAGAGGAAAATTGTTGGAATTGAATACATTGTTGAGGAGGAGTCTTCTAAGTTCTCCCTCATGGATTCATGATCAGGCTAAGGGGTGAATCGGGCAAGTAATTTTGGCTACCTATTCTATGGTTGGGAGGAATGTGGTTGTTCCCTTTGGCTTCCCGCAAACTGGTTCAGATATGTTGATATACTCCTTCTCTATTTTAAATAATCATTTATACTGATGAAATGTATATGTTAATTCTGTATCGAAGTACTTCTATGGGAGAAATATGTCATACCTTAGCCCATTTCTGTAATATTAAAAACTATAGGAACATAGTAGGAATTATCTGTTATAGGAAAAATGCTAATACTATAATGAATGGACTGATAAAAACGATGGAGGATCTTCATCCATGATAGAGGTAGAATAGAAATAACAGACTATATTAGAAGCCACTGTGTATAGGGCATGACAAGAACATAAATTATTGTATATTAAAGTATTAAACTAATCAAACAGATTTTAGCACGAATTTTCTAAGAGTTCTGCTTGCCATGAGATCATACACCCTTAAGTATTTGAAATTATGTAGTTAGACTATTGTTTAATGGGATAAACCATAGAGAAAAAAAAGGGATCCTCCGAGTTAACTATGATTTGATGTGTAAACTAATGGTGTGTATGAATGAAACCCAAGTTAGGTAGACATACTTGTGTGTTTATATTTCTGTAGGTAAAGATGCAAGACCGTAGCAATTAATTGAGTTTTCCATTTATGTACATATTAAACTAGAATCAAGATGAAACTATACCTATGACAGTGAATCATTATATATAGAGAGAGAGAGCTATAGGTATATATGTAATTAGGTGGAAATAAGTACAGATGTTAATGGAAAGTTAAAGCGAGTTCCCTACAGTAAGAATGATAATATACACCTATATACGCACACATAGTAGACAGTTAATATAACAATTGTTCTAGCAGTCATGTAGATCCAACCTTGTAGTTAAAAGCATAATTAAATCACCTCATTAGGAAGCGCTTGGAATTAATTAACTGAGATGTACCTATAAATTAAATGTGCAAAACTGATTACTTTGACAATCTCAAACTCCTTTTTTAAAATTTCCCCTGTATAGGTTCCCTTAGTTGATGATAATGACCTAAGAAATGCCGATGAATAAACAAGAACAAAATGACTAAATATTTGTATATTTCTGTAATAAGCTATACAAAGTAATAACATTACTAAAGTATCAATGCATGACAAGGATACACATTCAATAGGATTATATATATACATTTGTATGAATATTACTTGATACCTATACAACAATTTAATATTCTAGAGTTCTTTTTGTTCAGATGTGATTTAAAAAGGATGTGGGCCTTTGGAAATATATAATTCCATGCAATGCATAAAAGTTCATACTGTATGGACAACAATTACTGAAATACAGTAGAGGACAACATTCTAACTAAACCTTAGTGAAATTTTTGAAATTCATAACGACAAAAGATAAACAGTATGAAAAATCGAACTAATATCCAAGGAAGGAATCAAGTCAAAATAATTGTCCATGAAGATGGTTGATTTCCATTTTAGAATTCATTCAATTACAGATCCATTAATCCGCAAGAATGACTATTTGTATTTCCACCCAAAAAGATTTTATATCTCTTAAACTATAACCATATTCTAAATCATGTGACTCAGTGAGATCTCTGTCACCATGATGCTAATCCTTGGTTTAGAATCATATCAATTCATAGAAAAACTAAGGCACACATTGGAGAGCAACAAATTGAAACCTGAGTATCTTCTATGCCTTTGATGAGCACCGGCATCCAGATTTGTACATAATTGAAGTCCCTGCAAGGAAATTTCAAATTTACTTTAACATTTTAGAACATAAATAAAATGGTTGAAGTTTCCAACATAATAGAAAGAGTTTGAGTTATAATGGTACTTACCTGATGATTGAAGACAAGGTTTCCTTTCCCTTATCGCGTTTTGGCTTGATAGAGGTCCCTAGCCGAGGGGAGAATGGTCTCAGGTTCTCCTGATGGGTACCCTCACAATAATAGGGTCCCATCATTATCATTTATACCAGGGGTGGATAAATCCATTTTCTATGAAATGAAATAATATAAACAATACTAACACTTAATTGACAAATTTCACAAGACAGGCCATGTGAACAAGCCGAAGGCATCCTCAATCCAAGAAGTTGCAAAAAAAGAAAGAATAAACCCCAATATGATATGTCGTGGGCATTTTTATAACATAACTACCCAAAAAACCCCTGAAGTTGTAAATTTTAATTGTGTAGGGTTGAAATGCATAGCCATCATGGAAACATTTTATCTGTATGGTCTAGAAGAGAGTCTCTTGGAAATTTAGAAATGGATCCATGCTTACAAACATAAAAAGAGAGAAAAGGGAAAATGCAACATAAATCGTAATTACACAGCAGGAAACATTTCATATTCATATTAAAACCTTGTGTTGCTTCACATCAGTTCAACACCAGGCCTCGAAACATATCAACGGAAAAATTATAGAGGCTATAACGAAATGGCAAACCTTGAGAGTAAAGTTTTTACAAGGAGGTGCTAATCCTTCGGTAATTGAGGAAACAAGGAGGCAGAATGTCGAATCCCTTTCAGGAGACATTAATGACAAATACATAGAGAAATCTAATTCTGGTAGCAGAACCATACAGAAAAGTCACGAGGAATAGTCTTGAAGGGGAAGATTCAAATTACAGTCATAACAAGATCTTTAAAGGGGAAGATTCAATTTACAAGTCAATACGAGGGTTCTTACACCGTGATGGAAAACCAAAGTTCTCGTTTAAATGACCAAGAACACAAGGGGTATCGCAAAACATACCAGGGAGGTGAATAGCGTGGACTATTCCATCGCGTAACATCCTCCATTTCATCAGCCTTTCCTGTTGAAAAATGTTAATACACAGAGTCATTTCTAGAAGATTTCACATTGACAATAGAAACACTTGTAACCCTAAAAGAAGCTCTGCTACACCGATTAATTGTTGAAGGTATGAATGATGGTCTTGCCATGCGATGGGGAGGATGTGTCGTGACTACGTTGAAGGAACGGTCAGGTGAAACCATCGGAATTCGAGTACACAAAATATCCATTAATTTTCATGTGGAAAGCTTTAACTGTTTTGACAAGTAAACCACTCCTTCCCCACAAAGAAATTGGTGATATTAATGAGTGTCCCATCGTGATACTACTAGTGGAATACGTCCCCTCCATCCATTCATTGGAGTTAATTATCATTCATTTGAGATTTCACTTAAGACATCATTTAGTTAAGAGTCAGTTATATGAGGGTATTAATTGGGAATTAATACCCAAAATTTTGTGTATTTGGAAACTGACAAGACACTAACCATGACTACTCATAAAGAAATCTATTTTTAATGAGTCGAACCATACCAAATGATGCCAAGAATCTTAGGTTTAAACCTTGTATATTCTCACAAGGGATATGTCCTTGACCCCTTTACTTTATATATAGTGTATGAAATTTACTTCAAAGTCAAATAAATAGTAATGCGCGTGAGCATAGAAACTCATGTCCCAAGGAGAGGGATGGGCTATAAGACCTAAGTCTAGATACTGCCTATATATATATAAGTATGCTGGGAGTCGTTTTAGAGTGAAGGAGAGTGATAGAATTGTGGAAAATTTTATCCACATAAGCTTTTATGTTTGAAGTAAACTAGACGGGTGTAATAATGTCATTGTGGATAGAAATGAATCTTACCTTCTCTTAAATTCTAAACTTAAAGCGAAATTGAAATATATCATGGAATTTTCAATTTTTATGGTGAATTTGAGGTTCATTACACACATGATTTTGTGAATAAAAATTCACAAACTCATACCATTCTTACCTCTTTTCCCAATGCACATAATGTCATAGAAGATACCCCATTATATTCAATTCTTATGATAGATTTGTTCATGGCCATTAAGGTCAACAAGCTTTGTTCAGATCATAAGGCAATCGTTTTCCTCCCCTAACCATGGTAGGGGTCCAGAGACCCATTTTTATTGTGAAAAACATACTAATGGTTCCCATATTCTGATTAGTAGGTATTTTTCATGGACACTAAGAACAAGAAATCTTCATTCATGGATTAAGTTCTTTCATTTCCTCCTTCAACCATGGTAAGGCCCAAAATATAATATTGTTTATGAAAAAATTCCTAGTGGCACGAATATCCCACTTAGAGACCAAATGTCTCTTAGAAAGGATTTGTTTGTTTGTTCAAGTCCTAGTTCATGGTATTTTATTCTCAACGATACTTTTGTTGTGCCTAAGTTCATTTTTTCCCTCCCTTGGCCATGATATAGGACTCAAGACCCATTTTTAATATAAAAAACATACTAATGGTGCTAAAGATCCCCCATTGATGCCAAAGATTGCATATAGAGTTCTTGTGTGGTTTTTCGAGTACTACTACATCAAAATTGATCTTGAGAAGATTAAAATAGTTTCTTTTAACCGTATGTTCCTTCCCTAACCATGTTCAAGGCATCAAGTGCATTACATGATGCAAAAATTCCTAATGGAATTAAGGTCCAACTCAAATTTATTGAGACACAACTATGGTTCTAAAAACGTGTCAATGGTACCCATATCCCACATAGAGGCCAGAGAGGATTTGTATGGTGGTTTGAGGCCTTGTTGATGGACATTAAGAACAAAAATATATTTTTTAGGCATAAAGCCCTTGTTTTCCTCCCCTAGCAATGTTGAGGGTCATGAGACCCATTCTTATTAAGAAAAACATATTAATGGTGCCCATATTCATAGTCGAAGGCTTTGTTCATGGCCATCTGTTTAGGTCCTAAGTCCCTTGTTTTTATCCCACATCTATGGTATAGGCCTTGACTCCCATATGTGTTGCGAAAAGACTCCTAATGACATTGATATCCCATGTGGAGGCCAAATATTCCCTAGAAAGGATATGTGTGGTTGTTTCAGTCCTGGTTCATGGCCCTTGAGCATAAAAAGATTAATTTTGAGCCTAAGGTCCTTTTTTCCTCTCTTGGTCATGGTATAGTCACTAAGACCCTTTTTAATTGTGAAAAACATACTGAAGGTGCCAAAGATCCCCCACAATAGCCAAATATTCCCTACATAGTTCTTGTGTGCTTGTTCAAGGACTACTAGATGAAGCTTGATCCTAATAAACTTCAAATAGGGACTTATCACCTTATGTTCCTTCCCTAACCATGTTTAATGGCTTGAGTTCATTAATGAAAAACTCCTAATAGAATTTGAGTCCAACCTAGAGGCCTCAAGACCCAAATGTGGTGTTCAAAACCTATTAATGGTGCATATATCCCACCCAAAGGTTAGAGATCACTTATAGAGTCTCTGTGTGGTGGTTTGATGCCTTATTCATGGCCATTGATCTTAGAAAAACTTTTTTAGGTCCTAAATCCATGGTTTTGCTTCCCCAGAACATGGTAGGAGTTCTGAGATCCATTCTTATTGGGATAAACATACTAATGGTACTCATATCCCTAGTTGAATTTTTTGTTCATATCCATCAAACACAATAAATATTTGTTTAGGGCCTAATGCTCTTATTCCTCACCATCCATGGTATAAGACATGACTCCTAACCATCCAGGGTATAAGACATGACCATCATATATGTTGCAAAAATACTCGACGTAACACCCATATCCCTAACCTGATTCGCTTATGTCAACAAAACAATTAAATTGATAAAATCAATGTCTTGACAAAGACTCCCTTAAACAAATACTTGATTTAATTAAAATTCCTTTCAAACAAACTAAAAATGAAGTGTAATACAAATACAAACATTATATATATATATATATATATATATATATATATATATAGATAGATAGATAGATGGATAGATAGATAGATAGATAATACCTCCGTAGATTTTACCAGACAAATCATTGGGCGGAGGGGGTCCCTTGTCCCACAAAGAAGGGGGTCTCATACACATTTGGTGTTTGGCTTAGTCGTGACCTTAAAAATAGATTATTATTATTATTATTATTATTATTATATTAATTAGTATTTTAATTAATGTAAATGTTGGTGTGATACATTTATTAAAATTATAGAGGAAATGATAAATATAATTGTTTTAAG
>JZKD02S2296657.1:227873-255863 GCA_000966675.3 Picea glauca | reverse complement strand
TTTTTTTTTTGTTTTTAAAAATGTGTGCGCGTGTGTACAAGGGAAACAAACACATTAGACTCTACCTTGCCACCCGATGACTAACAAGACGCAAAAATGATGAACAAAACAAGATGACATAGGGCGCACAACAAGTAACTACAAGCATTAAACGACAATCAAACGACCATAAAAAGACTGACTTCTCGCTCGTCCTACCCTACAAGGTTAGGACCTCCAAGACACATAAGCAACGCTCAAGCCCAGGTTTCCATCGATTTTAACCATTTAAGGTCTCAGGGCTGGCGACTGTTCTAAGGAAAATGGAGGTGTCTACATCCCGCCCGACACAAGTAGACCACACAAAGAAAATTAATACAACCAAGCACATCAATAATTAAATGAGCAACCACGTCCTCTACGGAAGGCGCAAGACAAAAGGACTCAAATAATGACCAACCAATAATAAGACAAGGCATTATCTATGACTCAACTGTGATTGATTACAGACCTAGTCACTCCATTTAAATTTCATTAACCAACAAGTACCTTTAACATAAGGCAAATCCATCAATCTATATCCCCCATTTATTAAGTCATAAAAGCTTATTGTACTTAGTTCAAGGACATTACAATTGCACGCTATCACTAATAGTAAAAATGATAATAGCATCTCCATGAAATGATGCCCATAACACCTTTTATATCGTAATGACTTGCAATAATCACAATCATATTACATTTTATGCGTTAACCATAATAACTAAACTGCGATATCGTTACCATAATGATGAGCACATTAACATTTACCTTACCATGAATATTGGCATTTACATAAAACATTACACCCCGTTACCTTAACATTACAATACCATACATTACCTTAACTTAACATTCAATACAATGCATTACCTTACCTTAACTTTTCATTGCATTACAATACATTCCAGTACACTACATTAACATTTCAATAACAATTCAATGAATTACAATTCATTACTTTCCCTCATATTACTTTTCCTTAACCTAACATTACATTACATTACCTCTACTACGATATTATACTTATATATTAATGATTAATTAAAAGCTAACTTAAAACAAAAAACGGGGCATCTAATGTACATAACAAGGCACCCCTTTTTTAAAAAAATGAAGGTAATTAGTAATGCATTCATAATATTTAATGCAAGAAAAGGATCACTGAGGTAACCAATCAAACATAAATTACAGCCAAATGACTGTCACTTCGGCTATTGTTCATAAAATAAATAGATAATTGAAAACTTACTGGCAGTTAAGGTTTACTGCCAATCAATCAATACAACACTTCTATCAAGAATAAAGGGGGCGACCTTAGCTGGATAAACCCATTTATTGAGATTTAAAAGCAGAGAGCCAAAAAAATGGGTTTTGAACAGTTCAACAGTCGGAAGGTCCTCCTTTTAGGCAATAGCGAGGGCACAAAGCAAGTTGTTTTCTGGTTCTTTTTACCAACATTAATTCGTCGGGGCTATGCCACTTGGTAAAATTGACAATTAAATATTTGATATCATTAATCACTAATCTAATCGTTTTCAAGGATTTAACTATTATTAGATGCCTTTACCATAATTTAACTTGTTTTAGAGGATTTAAAATTTACAAGGTCGCAGTTGTTAAATTATAGCTCCATGATTAACCTTCTAGAAGGTGGCACAGTCGAGGTCTTCCATCATCACCCATGCATCCGAAATGTGGCCATGCTAACAACTAATTTTGAAAATCCCAACACGCGGTCTCATAAAGAAAATTCTTTCCAGACTAGAAGGATTCCCGCCAGTCATTGAAGTTATTTATTAAACTGGACGCCACCTCCACCCACTGTCGTCTAGCGACCCTATTCTCGGTGCAGGTAAAAAGGGAAGGTAGTTATGGTGTTGAGGAGGCGCAGGCCTTCCATGAGGAATCAGACTAGAGCTACAGGCGACACAGGCACCCATTAACAAGGCTGAAGGTAAATCCAAATGACACAACAGAGAGTGACGTGTAAGAGTTCAGCGGGGGTTTAATGCCTAAACCAAGACAGCAGTAGAAACTCCTCACTAGCATTATCTCCAAAGGTAAGAGACTCCTCTAGGCCGACTAGACTTATCACTCTGATCTCCCTTCTCCCAAATCTGGGGCAGAATTACACCATTCCTCGGCCAGGATCCTTACAACACTGGGAAATTATGATCCGGTGCTCATCGTTAGGATGTGTTTAACAATTTAGAAAACATAATGATAAGCAAGTCCCCACCAGTCATCATTTAAGATGAGACTTTCCGATTCCTCGCTAGTGGTGATCACAAACATTTAACGGAAAGCTATTCCCACGATTTAACATCAGAGATAAAAATCATCGAGGAGAAAGGGTAATACGACATTATTCGTTTAACAGTTGAATGGAAATTTCGTTGAATACCCTGGAGGTAATACTAGGAAATTTCTGCGATGTAGAGTTAAAATTTTAAAAGGGTTTAAAGCGTTCAATACCTGGGGTTGTACTACATTAATAGATCAACTCAACTCTCACTCCAGGGGCATTCAGATAATATTTAAATAATTAAAATGTGTGGTGATTTCTATACATATGTATATCAGATAATTAAAGTGTCTGATAACCAGAGTTATACTCTGTTAGCGCAGAAGCTCATTCATCAATACACTCACTCCTCAAGCACTAAGGTAATGGCCATATTTCCTTACTAATGAAAGCATTACATTTGACTCAGATATTACACAGAAAACATGGTCACTTACCCATATTATATCAAGAATCCCTTCAATAGCTTATCAGTGGTAATTCATGGAAAAGAAACATATGCAATATAAACTTGTACATTATTTGCCTCAATAATACCTTGTCCATGAGAGATTTAATAAAAGCAACAGTTACAGTAGTTACAATTATATTTTCTGAGTAAATAATTAAATCATCCATTCAATCCATTTTCATTCGCTATTCTGAACCCAGCATAAGTCACAATGCATTCTATTCTACTAAATTAGAAATCATATCGTTGCCTTGTTGCCCACGTCGAATGACGTCCCGTGCTCCATGCCGTTCCCGCTCACCGACCACCGATACTACACCGGTACCTCCCAGCCAATCGCTAGGGGTACTCTACTTCCCACTTAGCCCCCCGAGCCACAAAGGGGCCACACACTATCCAGATGGTACGTCTAGCTCCCAGCTCGCCTCGCAAGGCTGAGCTACCACTCCTATCCGAGATGGAAAATCCTAACTCTCCACAAGTAATTAGTCAAGTCACAAATCCGACAGTGTAACGTTACGCTAACAGTCCCCCTTCCTTCTTCCTCATCTTCCCTTTCTTTTATAGAGTTTTTAGACCTCCAAGTTTCCCCTAATCACATTTAAATTAAATTTTAATGAAAATATTCTAAATATTCTCCTTCACACAAGTGTTGTCCATCCCCCTCTTTTCTTCATTAATTATTTTCTTTAAATTTGTTAATTGTCTCATTTCCCTCACCCACCTAGAGTTGCTCCTAAAGTTACTCCTAGGTGTTCCTAGATCCCCTTACGTGTTTTAAATACTTTCCCTAAAAAAATGATGTTGCTAAATTAGCTCAAATTAGAAGGTTCTTAATTGCAGATTCCTTACTATGTTGATCTCGCTTTTTACCATAAGTTCAACTCTTTCCCTTATTACGTTTACCCCATTCCTAAGTTTCCTAATTTTTTATTATCCCCTTCATTCCCCTTTTTATTAGAGCCAAAATGGTAGTTGTGTTATTTACTCATTCCTTTTATTATTAATTTCCACAAGTTAAATAATTTATTTCTTCTTTACAATTTAAAACCATGGATTAATTAAATTATGACTCTCTTCATTTTACCCCAAAAATTATGAAGACTAAAACTATAACTTAAGTGGTTTTTAGTTTAGATATTTATTTTTATTTTTATAGGGTCTTTTCTTAAGGTTAAACAAAATTTTACCCTAGAGAAGTTTTAGACTTAGATTTAGATTCTGAACTGGGCAACAATTATTCAGGGAAGTCATTTTAAGAATTTCTTAATGTGTTAAAAGTCTTAGGGCCATCTAGGTTTGTTCCTTCATCAACATCAATGCAACGTGCTCTTCAGGACGCACCACGTGCTCCAAGGGTGCCACTTGCCTCATTCGTTTCTTTTGCGCAACGTGCTCTTCGGGATGCACCACATTCTCCAAGGGTGCCACTCGCCAACTTGTGTTTCTTTTGCGCGACATGGCCTTCAGGATGCACCACATGCTCCAAGGGTGCCACTCGCCAACTTGTGTCTCTTTTGTGCAACGTTCCCTTCAGGATGTACCACATGCTCCAAGGGTGCCACTCGCCAACTTGTGTTTCTTTTGTGTGACGTGCCCTTCAGGATGCACCACATGATCCAAGGGTGCCACTCTCCAACTTGTGTTTCTTTTGCGCAACGTTCCCTTGATGATGCACCATGTGCTCCAAGGGTGCCACTCTCCAACTTGACTAATTGGTAGACATCAATAACCCCTGGAGTCAACACTCCGCTAGGTGAACTTGTGGGAGACTAAGGGTTTCTAAGAAGTAAGGTCCTTGCCTTATTGCACGCCCCTTAGAATCACCGTGAGCGACTATCACAGTCTTCCCTCACGGCATTGTGGATCCTCTCGAACTAGGTAATCGTTAACCTACAGTTCGAGCCACGGCGGGAGTGCTAGTAGGCTGTGGCAGGGTTGATGTCCACACCTCTCCCTCAACCTCTCTGGAAATCGTGTGTGGCCCCTTTACTCCATATGTGAGTCTGGTCGACAAGCTATCGTCAGCCTGCATCATCAACAATCCTGTCAGAACATGTCCACATCTTATCATCAAATCAATGAAATATCACAGTAAATAAATCAACCCAAATAGCACACTCCCTGACTGAATCTGGAGTCCAAGGGGTTCCATCGATGCCTCTGCATCCTCAAGCTCCAAAACCTTGCACACTCAATAAAACTGAGTCAATAGCACCTGTCTATGTCAAATAAGTAAAACATCATGTCATCTATCATAATGCATCATAATAAAGGATAAATGTTTTAACATCATAAAAGTCCAAATCACTTGCAAGCAAGTGTCCTCAAAGAATAAGTTTTCTCAGTGTGTTAGAGAGGGATGTTACATACACCCCCTCTTGGTCTAAACTTCGTCCCGAAGTTTCTCAGTATAAATGCTGAAATAAATGTATCACAATATCATAAGTATATCTATCAAACAAAAATGGAAATTGTTGGCGCATATCATATGCGTCCTCCCAGGTCACTGAGTGTGGACTATAACTGTACCACTGGACCTTGACCTGATCTACCATTCGACGTCGTAACTATCGAACACGATGATCTAAAATGTAGACTGGCTCAACCGTGAGCACTCCCTCATCCGATACCGGAAAGGAACTCATGTCAATCACATGTGTAGGATCACTAATATAATGTCTCAAAACAGATACAAGAAATACATCATGCATATGCCTCAAAGAATCAGGCAAGGCTAGTCAATAAGCCACGGGCCCCTTTCTCTCCACAATCTTGAAAGTTCCCACGAACCTAGGAGAGTGTTTATCTCCCTTTCCAAACTTGATCAAACTCTTATGCAGTTTAAACCGTAGGAAGACTCGATCACCGACCTCATAACTATGATCGAATCAGTGCGCATCGGCATAACTCTTCTGTCAATCCTGCACTTCTTTAATCCTTTGTCTTATGGTTTTCATTTGGTCTTCCATTTCTTGGATCACTTCTGGTCCCACCAGGACCCTATCTTCAAGCTGATCCCAACTCAAGGGCATCCGACATAGTCTCCCGTACAGAAACTTGAAAGGCGTCATCTTAATGGTGCTCTGGTAACTGTTGTTGTAAGTGAATTCCTCCCAACGCTTTTGTTGGTCCATCACGTACATGCACAACATGTCTTCCAAGGTTTGGTTTGTTCGTTCTGCCTGCCCATCATTCTCTGGGTGATACACAGTACTAAAGTTAAGTTGGGTTCCCAAGGCCTCTTGGAAACTCGTCCAAAATCGTCCAGTAAACACCGATCCTCGATCGGATATGATCTTCTTAGGCATGCCATGTAGCCTCACAATCTCACTGATGAAAACTCTCGCTATGTCAGGTGCCTGATACGTAGTACGTATAGGAATAAAGTGAGAACTTTTCCTCAGAGTGTCCACTACTATGAAAATCAAGTCATGTCTCCTTACCATTAGTGGCAATCCAACAATAAAATCCATTGAAATGACCTCCCATTTCGATTCTAGAATGGCATGTGGTTGTAGTAATCTTGCTGGGTGTCTATGTTCATCCTTTACCTACTGACACTCTAGACACCTGGGCACATAGTTGAATATGTCGGCCTTCATTCCCTTCCATAAGAATAAGGGTTTAAGGTCTGCCCTCATCTTCGTGACTCCCGGGTGAGCCATGTAAACTGCTCTATGAGCCTCGCTCAGGATCAACATCCTCAAATCGTCGTTTGGCGGTACGTAAATCCAACTTCTAAACCTCAATAACCCATCGCCATCAAATGAAAATCCCTCGTATCGTGGTACCATCATGGTGTTTTGTCCTATAAAACCCTCGACCTCTTTGTACCAGTCATCATCACGTTGTAAGGTGAGAATCTTCTCACATAGATTCATCTGAAGAGGCAACACCGAAAGGATGCACGGCCTCCGACTCAAATCATTTGTCACTCGGTTCACTCTTCCCTTTATGTAAGTAATCTCAAAGTTGTACTCGCTAAGCAATTCCAACCAAAACCGTTGTCTTGTGTTCAGGTCACTTTGCATAAAAATGTGGTGTATTCCACAATGATCAGTCCTTAATTCAAATTTTTGTCCAACAAGGTAGTGTCTCCAAACCTTCAAGGCATATATGATGGCTAATAACTCCAAATTGTGTGTCGCATAGTTCTCCTCATGCCTTCTCAATTTCCTCGAAATGTAGCAATCACTCATCCGTATTGCATCAAGACTCCTCCTAAACCTTCCTTGGATGCATCAGTGCATACCAAGAATTTCGTGTCCATGTCAGGGACTTTTAGTATCGAACCTGTTGTCAACAATTCCTTGAGCCTCCGAAATGACTTTGCACATTTATCGGTCCAAACAAACTTCTTTCTTTTCTTCTGCAATTCCATGATCGGATTCTCTATCTTCGAAAATACCTCAACAAACCGTCGATAGTATCCTACTAAAGCCATAAATCTACGCACTTCTGTGACATTCGTTGGTGCAGACCATTCTATAATAGCCTCGACCTTGGCTAGATCCATGGTGATACCTTCGTCGGAGATGACATGCCCTAAGTAGTGAATCCTTGATTGATAAAAAGCACATTTGGACAACTTCCCATGCAATTTGTGCTCTCACAGACACTGTAGTACCAAGCGCAAGTGCTCATCATGCTCCTCCATCATCTGAGAGTAGATAAAAATATTGTCAATGAATACTTGGACAAACTTGTCTAAGTATTCACGAAACATCCCATTCATCAAAATCATAAATACCCCTGGGGAGTTTGTCAGTCCAATCGGTAAAATAGTAAACTCGTAATGTCCAAATCTCGTCTTAAAGGCGGTCTTAGGGATGTCATCCTCCTTGATCCATAACTGGTGATACCCTGATCACAAATCGATCTTGGAGAACACCGTCGCACCCTTCATTTGATCGAACAGATCATAAATTCTCGGCAAGGGATACTGACTCTTGATCATATCCTTGTTCAGTTGACGGTAGTCAATTGAAAGCCTCCACGATCCATCCTTCTTCCGAATGAAAATAACTGGTGCACCCCACGATGACACACTAGGGTGTATCATTCCTAGGTCCAACAACTCCTTCAGTTGCATTTTTAGCTCTTGCAACTCTGGCGTCGACATCCGATAAGGCGTTCTTGATATCAGTTCGGTCCTTGGTTTCATGTCTATGGTAAACTCCAATTCCCTTTCAGGTGGTATCCCAAGTAACTCCTCTGGAAATACGTCCGCAACCTCCTTCACCACCGAAAGGTGTTCTAGACCTTCTACTACTCCCTTTTCGTTTAGCACAAGGATCACATAAATCTTGCACCCCTTTCGCATACTCTTTCGTAATTGTAAGGAAGAGACGAACCTCAGAGAAACTCCCTGGTTCCAGCCTACAATCACATGTCTTTGTCCTTCATTAACAACCAAGATCAACCATTTCATCTTATAGTTGAGTGTCACCTCATGTGATTCCAACCAATCCATACCGATCACAACGTCATAAGATCCTAAGATCGTGATGTACAAGTTGACCCTCGTGACAAACTCTCCCAGGTTAAGGGAACAACCTGTAACCTTTCCTCCAACCTTCTGTTTGGCTCTTGAAGCCATCTCAATGAAGCTAAACTCATCCTATTTGACGGCCTTTACCTTAATCTTTTTTAGCGCTGCACCATAAATGAAACTCTCAATAGCACCAAGATCTATCAAAACACTAAGGGTTTTTTCAGCGACAGTACCTGTCGTCTCAAGCACAGTCGACTGGTGCTCTGCCTGGTGGTTATTCACCACTGCATGAATCCGATGTGCCTTTCCCATATATCTCACTGTAGTGGGTCCAATTGATATGGACACTCTGATCCTCTCCACAGGATAGTCGCTCTAGTAGAGTGGCTCCCCACCATCCAACACCCCTTCTTCGACCCAGTAGTCCTGGTACCTGATGTAGAAGATGACAGCCCACCGACCTGGAAACCTGGTCTGTTCTGCTGAACAGGCATAAACTACTACTGATGCGGGTGACGTTGTTGCTGATGCTGTGGTCCCCGATAAGGTGTCCGCTACTAAGGCGGCATTCGCCGAGGCATAGTGAAAGTGGATCCCCTCTGGAAGCCACTATATACTGACGTATGTCTTGCTGGTGTCTAGTGTTGTAGTGTTCCATAGGAACCCTGCCCTGCTAGTCTCGTTGGAGTCCTGGTCTGACCCTCACTGATAAGCTCCTCCTCGGCTATGAGGGCCTTCTAGATGACATCGTGCAAGGTTTGAGGCATCAAAATCCTAACCTTTGCACACAGGCTGTTGTTAAGGCCAAACACGAACCTGTTGACCTTAAGTTTTTATGTGTTAATGTACGGAGCATACTTGAGCAGCTCCATAAAACGTGCCTCGTACTCGGGCACCGTACGACCTCCCTGTCGTAATGCGTTGAACTCATTGAGATGACGCTCAATAAATTCCTCTGAAAGGTACCTCTCTTGGAACCGTTCCTCGAATAGTTCCCATGACATGTCTTCGACGGCCATGTTTAGCTATGGTAGGAGCGTCTTCCACCATAGAAGAGCGCTCCCCTTTAGTTGATAGACCGTCATGCGGACCTTCATGTTGAAGGTATAATCGCAAAGTATGAAGCACATCGCCATGTTCTATAACCATGCCTCGATGGTTGCACCGTCCGGGGCACCAAAGAACTCGAGAAATTTAACCTTCTCGAGTTCACGGTGAATGCTACCAGTAACGACCGGTGCACGTGGCGGAACCTCAATGGGTGTCGGCGCCCTGGCCTCATCTCTGTCCAATTGGCTGATCAATGCCTCGGACATGCGCTGAAAATACCTCATCATCCCGACCATCTCTCCAACTGCTATCTTCTCCTATCCGAGAACCTGCTCGTCTCCCCAGGGTTAAACCCCTCAGGCATGGATGCTACTAGAGGCGTTACACCTCCTCCGCTAGCACCCCGTTGTCTACCTCTGAGGCATCCTCTAACCATGATTACCTGCACACACATAATCCACTAGATCAACAACAGTATAATCAAATCAAATCATGTCACGGAAGTCGTAGCGAATCCCAAGTCGTGGGTCGAACCTGGCTCTGATACCATATGTAACAAACCCCCTTGTCACGACAACAAACCTCTTATAACAAGTGGGATTTTTTTTTTGTTTTTAAAAATGTGTGTGTGCGTGTACAAGGGAAACAAACACATTAGACTCTACCTCACCACCCGACGACTAAAAAGATGCAACAACAATGAACACAACAAGACGACATAGGGCGCACAAAAGGTAACCGCAAGCATTAAACGACAATCAAACGACGATAAAAAGACTGACTTCCTGCCCGTCCTACCCTGCAAGGTTAGGACCTCCAAGAAACATAAGCAACGCTCAAGCCTAGGTTTCCATAGATTTTTACCATTTAAGGTCTCAGGGCTGGTGACTGTTCTAAGGAACATGGAGGTGTCTACATCCTGCCCGACACAAGTAGACCACACAAAGAAAATTAATACAACCAAGAACATCAATAATTAAATGAGGAACCACATCCTCTACGGAAGGCGCAAGACAAAAGGACTCATATAATGACCAACCAATAATAAGACAAGGCATTGTTTATGACTCAACTGTGATTGATTATAGACCTAGTTACTCCATTTAAATTTCATTAACCAACGAGTACCTTTAACATAAGGTAAATCCATCAATCTCTATCCCCCATTTATTAAGTCATAAAAGATTATTGTACTTAGTTCATGGACATTACAATTGCACGCTATCACTAACAGTAAAAATGATAATAGAATCTCCATGAAATGATGTCCATAACACCTTTTATATTGCAATGACTTGCAATAATCACAATCATATTACATTTTATGTGTTAACCATAATAACTAAACTGCGATATCGTTACCATAATGATGAGCACATTAACATTTACCTTACCATGAATATTGGCATTTACATAAAACATTACACCCCGTTACCTTAACATTACAATACCATACATTACCTTACCTTAACATTCAATACAATACATTACCTTACCTTAACTTTTCATTGCATTACAATACATTCCAGTACACTATATTAACATTTCAATAACAATTCAATGAATTACAATTCATTACTTTCCCTCATATTACTTTTCCTTAACCTAACATTACATTACATTACCTCTACTATGATATTATACTTATATATTAATGATTAATTAAAAGCTAACTTAGAACGAAAAACCGGGCATCTAATGTACATAACAAGGAACCCCTTTTTTTTAAAAATGAAGGTAATCAGTAATGCATTCATAATATTTACTGCAAGAAAAGGATCACTAAGGTAACAAATCAGGCGTAAATTATAGCCAAATGACTATCCCTTCAGCTATCATTCATAAAATAAATAGATAATTGAAAACTTACTGGCAGTTAAGGTTTACTGCCAATCAATCAATACAACACTTCTATCAAGAATAAAGGGGGAGACCTTAGCTGGATAAATCCATTTTTTGAGATTTAAAAGTAGAGAGCTGGAAAAAGGGGTTTTGAACAGTTCAACAGTAGGAAGGTCCTCCTTTTAGGCAATAGCGAGGGCACACAGCAAGTCGTTTTCTGGTTCTCCTTACCAACATTAATTCGTCGGGGCTATGCCACCTGGTAAAATGCACAGTTAAATATTTGATATCATTAATCACTAATCTAATTGTTTTCAAGGATTTAACTATTATTAGATGCCTTTACCATAATTTAACTCGTTTTAGAGGATTTAAAATTTAGAAGGTCGCAGTTGTTAAATTACAGTTGCGTGATTAACCTTATGGAAGGCGGCACGGTCGAGATCTTCCATCATCACCCATGCTTCTGAAATGTGGCCATGCTGATAGCTAATTTTGAAAAGCCCAACATGCCTTCTCATAAAGAAAATTCTGTCCAGACTGGAAGGATTCTCACCAGTCACTGAAGTTATTTATTAAACTGGCCGCCACCTCCACCCACTATCGTCTAGCGACCCCATTCTCAGTGCAGGTAAAAAGGGAAGGTAGTTATGGTGTTGAGGGGACGCAGGCCTGCCATGAGGAATTAGACTAGAGCTACAGGCAACACAGGCACCCATTAACAAGGATGAAGGTAAAGCAAAATGACACAACACAGAGCGACATGTAAGAGTTTAGCGGGGGTTTAATGCCTAAACCAAGACAACAGCAGAAAATACTCACTATCATTCTCTCC
Organism: Picea glauca; assembly: GCA_000966675.3. NCBI lineage: Eukaryota > Viridiplantae > Streptophyta > Pinopsida > Pinales > Pinaceae > Picea > Picea glauca. Next base: position 243,862 of record JZKD02S2296657.1, on the reverse strand, counting down.
AAAGGTAAGACACTCCTCTAAGCCAACTAGACTATTCACTCTTATCTCCCTTCTCTCAAATCTGGGGCAGAATTACACCATTCCTCGGCCAGGATCCTTACAACATTGGGAACTTACAATCCGGTGCTCATTGTTAGGATGTGTTTAACAATTTATAAAACATAACGATAAGCAAGTCCCCACCAGTCATCATCTGAGATGAGACTTGTCGATTCCTCACTGGCGGTGATCACAAACATTTAACAGAAAGCCATTCCCATGATCTAACATTAGAGATAAAACTCATCAAGGAGAAAGGGTAATATGACATTATTCGTTTAACAACTAAATGGAAATTTCGTTGAATACCCTGGAGGTAATACCAAGAAATTTCTACGATGTAGAGGTAAAATTTTAAAAGGGTTTAAAGCATTCAATACCTGGGGTTGTACTCAATTAACGGATCAACTCAAATCTCACTCCCGAGGCATTCAGATAATATTTAAATAATTAAAATGTGTGGAGATTCCTATACATATGTATATTAGATAATTAAAGCATCTGATAACCAGAGTTATACTCTGTTAGTGCAAAATCTCATTCATCAGTACTATCACTCCTCAAGCACTAAGGTAACTGCCATATTTACTTACTAATGGAAGCATTACATTTGACTCGGATATTACACAGAAAACATGGTCACTTACCCATATTATATCAAGAATCCCTTCAATAGCTTATCAGTGGTAATTCATGTAAAAGAAACATATGCAATATAAACTTGTACATTATTTGCCTCAATAATACCCTGTCCATGAGAGATTTAATAAAAGCAGTAGTTACAGCAATTACAATTATAATTTCTGAGTAAATAATTAAATCAGCCATTCAATCCCTTTGCATTCGCTATTCCGAACCCAGCATAAGTCAGAATGCATTCTATTCTACTAAATTAGAAATCATAACGTTGCCTTCTTGCCCACGTCGAATGACATTCCGTGCTCCATGCCTCTACCACTCACCGACCGTCTAGACTACACGAGTACCTCCCAGCCAATCGCTAGGGGTAATCTACTTCCCCCTTAGCCCCCCGATATGAAAAGGGGCCACAAACTATCCAGATGGTACGTCTAGCTCCCAGCTCACCTCGTAAGGCCGAGCAACCACTCCTATCCGAGCTGGAAAATCCCAACTCTCCACAAGTAATTAGTCAAGTCACAAATTCGGCAGCGTAACATTATGCTAACAATCCCCCTTCCTTCTTCCACATCTTCCCTTTCTTTTATAGATTTTTTAGACCTCCAAGTTTCCCCTAATCAAATTTAAATTAAGTTTTAATTAAAATATTCTAAATATTCTCCTTCGCACAAGTGTCGTCCATCCCCCTCTTTTCTCCATTAAGTATTTTCTTTAAATTTGTTAATTGTCTCATTTCCCTCAGCCACCTAGAGTTGCTCCTAAATTTACTCCTAGGTGTTCCTAGATCCCCTTACATGTTTTAAATGCTTTCCCTAAAAAAATGATGTTGCTAAATTAGCTCAAATTAGAAGGTTCTTAATTGTAGATTCCTTACTATGTTGACCTTGCTTTTTACCATAAGTTCAACTATTTCCCTTATTACGTTTCCCCCATTCCTAAGTTTCCTAATTTTTTATTATCCCCTTCTTTCCCCTTTTTATTAGAGCCAAAATGGAAGTTGTGTTATTTACGCCTTCCTTTTATTATTAATTTAAAAATCTTTTTATACTTCCACAAGTTAAATAATTTATTTCTTCTTTACAATTTAAAACCACGAATTAATTAAATTATGACTCTCTTCATTTTACCCCAAAAATTATGAAGACTAAAACTATAACTTAAGTGGTTTTTAGTTTAGATTTTTATTTTTATTTTTATAGGGTCTTTTCTTAAGGTTAAACAAAATTTTACCCTAGAGAAGTTTTAGACTTAGATTTAGATTCTGAACTAGGTGACAATTATTTAGGGAAGTCATTTTAAGAATTTATTAATTTGTTAAAAGTCTTAGGACCATCTAGGTTTGTTCCTTCATCAACATCAATGCGACGTTCCCTTCAGGACGCACCACGTGCTCCAAGGGTGCCACTCGTCTTTTTCATTTCTTTTGCGCGACGTGCCCTTCAGGATGCACCACATGCTCCAAGGGTGCCACTCACCAACTTTTGTTTCTTTTGCGCGACATGCCCTTCAGGATGCACCACGTGCTCCAAGGGTGCCACTCGCCAACTTGTGTTTCTTTTGCACAATGTGCCCATCAGGATGCACCACGTGCTCCAAGGGTGCCACTCACCAACTTGTGTTTCTTTTGCGCAACGTGCCCTTCAGGATGCACCACATTCTCCAAGGGTGCCACTCGCCAACTTGTGTTTCTTTTGCGTGGCATGCCCTTCAGGATGCACCACGTTCTCCAAGGGTGCCACTCACCAACTTGACTAATTGGTAGACATCAATAACCCCTGGAGTCAACACTCTGCCAGGTGAACTTGTGGGAGACTAAGGGTTTCGAAGGAATAAGGCCCTCACCTTATTGCGCACCCCTTAGAATCATCGTGAACGACTGTCGCAGTCTTCCCTCATGGCATTGTGGATCCTCTCGAACTAGGTAATTGTTAACCTATAGTTCAAGCCACGACAGGAGTGCTAGTAGGCTATGGCAGGGTTGTTGTCCACACCTCTCCCTCAACCTCTTTGGAAATCGTGTGTGGCCCCTTTACTCCATATGTGAGTCTGGTCGGCAAGCTATTGTCAGCCTGCATCATCAACAATCGTGTCAGAACATGTCCACATCTTAACATCAAATCAATGAAATATCACAATAAATAAATCAACCCAAATAGCACACTCCCTGACTCAATATGGAGTCTAAGGGGTTCCATCGATGCCTCTTCATCCTCAAGGTCCAAAACTCTGCACACTCAATAAAACTGATTCAATAGCACCTGTCTACATCAAAGCAGTAAAACATCATGTCATCTATCATAACGCATCATAATTAAGGATAAATGTTTTAACATCATAAAAGTCCAGATCACTTGCAAGCAAGTGTACTCAAAGAATAAGTTTTCTCAGTGTGCTAGAGAGGGATGTTACAACCATTCCCTTGAACATTCTTTTTGTATGAATCTTCCAGCCATTCTGTAATTTTTTCATTATATGGATCACAAAAATATGCAAAAATCAGATTGTGAAGCTTGTGAGAGTTATAGGGACCTGACATAACCATCAACCTAGACCGAAGTGCCCCATCCTTTTGAAAATTTTTGTTTCGTTCCATATTTTCTCTATCTAAAGGATGTAAAAGAGTTTGTTAAAGTTACCTCCTTGATCTCTTAATAAAGTGAAGATAATCTTATCATTCCCTAGAAACTTTTTGAGATATGAATACTCCAACCAATCTGCAACCCTATCATAATACATGCAATTACTARCATGGGATTGTTCAAAAGAATTCACATATGAAAAATATTCCTGATGAGAATAAAGTATTATACTATCAAGGAAAGAATCTTGTAAAAAGTTCAGATCAAGATGGCGAGAACTTATTGTGATTCTCGATCGAAAAAGAAATGTCTTATTCTCTTTAAACTTTCCATTGAGCTTAAATACTTCAAGATTAACTATTTGAGGTGGACTAAATGGAACGACCAACATTTTTGAATAATCATCATTGGTAATAGTATTTGGTGGATTATACTTTTCAACCTCAAATAATTGATCATGGAAAAATATAGATTCTTCTTTAATCACAAATTGAGATGAATTAATGGAAGATGCAATTTGAGACTCTTTCAAACCATTTTTTGATTTACCCACAGATAATTGATGAGAATAAGAATTGATATGTTCATGGGTAGAATTATTTTCCTCTTTATATTCTATTCGGTAATCTCTTTGTGCCTGATTATATAATGTTAAATTCTCTACAAGGAAATATGGAACATACAATTGCACAAGATTAGGATCAAAAATATCGGGGTACAAGGAATAATATGTAGAAGACTTGAGGAGATGAAATGCATCTCTTGAAATGATAGGTATATATGTTTCGAAATCTGGTTTTGTTCCTTCTCCTTTTATAAACTGATCAACCTCTGTTGTATTCTCTTTTAAAGACTATGAGACAGTTTCTAAGAGACAATTTGGTTCATTATGTAAGGGAAAATTTGAGAGAAAATCACTAGATATAGAAGCTTGATTAATAGTCTGCCTAATGATTTTGTCTCCCACTGATTGATCATGGATCTATTCAACTAAATTAGGGGAACATTTATCGTCCACATGATTATCAACTTCACATTCGACCTCTTTTACTTTAGAAATTGTTATAAAATCTATGAGAGTGTGACAACTGACATCTTTTAAAGTAAAGGTTCCTTCTTCGACAAGAGGAGACATTGTTTGCAAAGAATGATTAGATGTGACAATTGCATTATGTGGCTCATGATTTTCCAAAATGAAAGAAGTCGACAAAAAATGTGGTGCTTCAAAATCTTCAAGATCAACATGAAAATTTGAACCATCTTGAGATTGAGTGTTAGTGCTCAATTCAAATTGGTTAACAATTAATTGATCTTGCTTGTATGAGAGAGAAACGATATATTTAAACCACTCATTAATAAGCGACATTTCTTTCAAATGGAATCTAGCACAAACATTGATTAACCTAATTCCAAAATCATTGAATGATTCACCATTTTCTTTCCTTAAGCAACTTAATTCTTCACTTAATTCATCATAATCATAGTTGCTAAAATATGATAAAAACTCAAATACAAACTCAAAAAAAGAATGAATAGAATTATCCTGAAAAGATTCAAACCAAATTTTAACCCAACCTCAAATAGTGAGAGTGAACAATCTGCATGTAACATTAGAATCGGTGATGTTATGTCTTAAACACTAATAAAAAAAAAAAAAATATGGTCTACTGCAAATGTGTTCCCTTCATGATCAAAGGTGAGTTCTGAAAAGAGATGTAGTGAGACATTAAAAGCATGTTCCGACACAGTGATTTGGGCAGGAGCCATTAAGAATTTGAAGAAATTGTCTCCAAATAGTTAGCCTACCTTATAGTACATTATAAGATGATACATAAGAAGGATTTATAAATATGGATTTATGAAAGGCTAAGAGGTGAACCATTTATTCCTTAAATCGACCATGACTCTCCCTCTAGCGCCATTTGTTGACGGGAAAATTTGACATGCTATCAACTGGAAGAATAGATCCGGTTCGGGGTTGTCTAAATAACCCAAGCCGTTTGGTGTAACCTATTCTAATGGGTTTAATGGATCCATTAGCCAACTAGGGTCCTAAAGATAGAAAAAATAAAATAAACTAACTAAATAAAATATTCTAACAATCGACACAATAATTACAAATATTTATCTAAGAATGTGAATATACAAATGATTATGAACAATTTATATACAATTTACAAGGTTTTCATGAAATCTTGTGAAAATGATTGTTTGATAAAGTTTCTAAATCAAATATGAACAACACTTCTTTTTGTATTTTTTTTTAAAGATATTAAACGAATAAATACTAGATGAATATGATTGAAACAGTGACACAAAAATAGTCAAAGATAATTAATGTAATCATCATTTCATTCATAAACAACTTAACTAAATAACACACAGAATAACCTATAGCTGATCAATGAAACTGGTATTATCTTTTTGTGTTATATGAGCTCCTTCTTGTACTATTTTTAAGGGAAACCTATAACATAACAATACTAGCACTTCCGTAATACATTCAAAGAAGTATTTGATATTCGAGTAAATTAATAACAACAGGAAGGCAATTAATTAAAAATCATGTGATCTTAAGATAATCAATATTTCAGAACGAAAGAAAACTCAATTCAGAGTATTGATAGTATCCATCATTTAACATTAGAAATAAATTACACAATAATCAAATGATCAATTGATCACACATAAAAAATGGAATAAGAAATTATGAACATATAACATTTAACAGTATGAAAACACCATATGATGACAAGCTGAAGCTAAAATCAACCATAATAATATTCTCATAATACAATAGTAATGAAAGAATGAAATGGAATAAGTATCACACAGGTCTAAAGCCAAAGATGAATTACTTTCCCATATTCTTTCTCAAAATCACATGACCATATTGTAGTTCTGGAAGGATTTTTAAGATAATAAACTCTTAAAGATTGAAAAAATTAATACATAAATGATAGCAATTAACCATGTATTGATAAAACAAACTAAAGCTAATTTAAACCAATGCATAATAAATTACTCAAAGAATATGAGGATATTATAATGAAAATAAAACCATTTTACTCACAGGACAAAAGCCATTAAGCAACTTGGAATTCCATATTCTTCTTTGAAAATAATCGTCCATTCTCCCAAAGATTCCCACCATCCGTTACTCCATTTGAAAAGAAGAAAATTTTACAAAATAAATAATATACAAAAGAGAAAGGATTAAAATACTCCTCTCCAATTCTTGGATCAACATGGCTCTGAACTTTCTCATATATTTATACAATGAATGAACAATCTAGGCGTCACTATTAATTTTCGCCACCTGAAATTTTCCTCGTAAAGAGACATCGATATCTCTCAAATCGTGCATGTGTTTCAGAAAATTTCTACGCGGACGGTAAATGGGATGATTTGGGTTTTGGGTTTTCAATCATTTCTTCAAATTCTTCATGGTTTGGCTACAATCAGTCCTGCAAAATCATCTGTCTGATCTTGACAGCTTTCCAAATTTTATCTGTTGTTACTCATACAATTATTTGTAGAAATCCAATATTATTTTTGAATCAATCATATTGAACGTATTTGGATAATAAAATCAAGTAATGGTCAGATTTGTATCAAATATTTGATAATAGAAACCTGTGAAACAAAAAGAAACCTAAATTAATAACCTAAAAATTGTGAATAAAACAAAATCTAAGAACAATAAAATCAAAAAATGAATTTAAACTAGCTATAAGTTCTAAACAAACATTCTTTATATTTTCCTTTCAAATATGATCTAAATATTCTAGAAGCGTCAAGTTAATGGAGAAGAGAGAAATATTAATTTTGTTTTTTTACAAAATCAAACAAATGATAGATAATTGTTTATTTATTTATTATTATTATTATTATTATGAAATGAGATGCAAAATGAAAAAAGAATTTAATTAATATCCCCAAATGATTTCATGAAAATGAGAAACCAACTAAGATATTATTTGATGAAGTATTGAACACATTATTCAAAATAGTCAAACTTGCTAATGAGAAAAATAAAGAACACATAATCATAATTTAAATGAAAGTAAACAGTTGATAAAAATTAATGCTTTTGTTTAAATTGAGATTTCTATGCTCGTTTCTAAATTTTGACATATACTCTTGTAATGAATGTCTCATACTATAGTGAATGTCTTAAGTTTGTCTTAAAGCAAGCCAAGGTATGGAACTATTTGAAAAGGTTAATTTTGTAGCTCATCATAATTATCAAGATTCTAATGGGGGCCCTTTCAATTTTGTAACAATTTAGGGGGGAGTTGTTGGGGCCCAACAAGTAGGTACAACACAACCTTATTTTTCCAAGCAATCTTCTAACTTGTCAATGCATATGCAAAAAAGGGTAGGGGACAAGGGACAACCTTGTTTGAATCCGATATTGCAGTTAATATATTTTGACCAGCCCTCAGTGTTTTTAAACTTAGAAATAATGTTCTCATAAATCGTTAATTCAACATCCCTCAACTCAAGAGGCACTTTTATCTCTTGCAACCTATTCCAAAGGTTTTTCCTAGGAACCATGTCAAAAGATTTTCTAAAGTCGACAAAAAAAAAAAATATTGGTTTTAGTATTGTGAAACTCCTCCGCAATGATCCTAAAGGTAAAAATATGGTCCACAGTTGAATGATATCTCCAAAACCCAGCCTGGCCTTTATCTCTTTTACCGTGACTTTCTAGCCAAAGGCTAATCTTCTTTTACAAAATAATTCCATAAAGCTTGGTTAAAATCGGGCTAATCAAAATGGTCCTATAATTAGAGGGAATGTTTCTATCCCCATTTTTTAAAATAGGAACAATAAGGTTTTGTGTCCAGGTTTTAGGAAAGCCATGCTTAACTACTAAATTGAAGAGCTTGTGTATGTGAGGGATAAGGATTGGCCCTACGATTTTTAAAATTCCATCTTTGTAGCCTTCAATATCCTTACCTTTCCCATTTGTGAGCCTCTTAACCCTAAACCCTATGTCATCTAAAGAAATAAATTATTCCTCTGAAGGGACATAAGGATTGGTGTCCATGGCATTAGGGAACTCGTAAAGACTTTTAAGGTAGGAATTCCAATCCCTGAAGGGAATCCTATTATTTTCTTTAGTATTACGTTTTAGAATTTGGCTCCAAAACTTCTTAGGATCCATATTATATAGTTGTGAAAGTTGTTCTTTCCTTTTATTGATATAGCACCTTTTTTTCCTTTTAATTAGGGCTTTGTACGCATTGATCTTATCGAGTTTTAAGGAATCATTAGAAGAATCCCTAATGGATTTCCTAGCAATTTTACATTGTTGATCATAACAAGGGTTGGTCATTATATTATTCTTTTTATAGGACATCTCGAAAGAGAACTTGTTAATAGAAGTGCAAAGGGTAGTTGTAAAATTATGATAGAGTTATTCAATGTTGTCCTTATAAGTTATGAGATTTAATTTAATATTTGATTCCTTTAAGAAAATGTCAAAGTGTAAATTCCTTTGATTATCATAATTCTCTTCAATGATGCTCTTATGCATGGAAAATTTTAGAGTTAGGGTTAAAGGTTTATGATCAGAGTCAGGCTCATGGTCATTTAAAGGTCAAAAATTGTTATTTGCTTGGAAACGGGGATATCAAATATCACATAGTATACAACACTACTACCTAGCCCATGAATACAAGTCATATGGTTAGAGTTTGGCCACTTCATTACTCCATTGCATATTATTAGCTATTGAGAGTTGCAGAGCTAGACCAACTCAGTTTCAAATAAATTCTCAATTAGGTCTTTAGAGCTACTTTTGTAGATATTAGATAAAACAAGTTCCTCATCCATCCATAAAGGATTATGGTTGGAGTCATTACTTAAAAGAGTAGCTTGTTTATTTGCAATCCTATCATTAAAGTCTCCTAGCAGGAGGATATTACCTTTATTTTTCAAACTGTAAATATCTTGTTCTAAAATATTATAGGGACAATTGTTATCTAGATTGTTTTTCTTATAAAAAGTATAATTAATAGGTGCAAAATAGAAAATTTCTATATACATCTTCTTAGCATTGGTGTCTAAAAATTCTATCAAATGTATTGATTAAGAGGGTCAATCTTATGAAGTTCAATGTGAGGAGAAATGTTCTTTCTAATATAACAAGCTATGCCTTCTATTAATAATACACAAGCAGCTCACAATATCCATGTCGACCACAAGAAAAATTATTCTATGTTAGCGACCCTAGAATCCTCATGCTCTTAAGTTTCAACTAGATAGATAATATCAATATCACTTGGGATCCACCTTATCATAGGACCTTTGTGTCATGGAAAGCCACGGAAGTTCCGAAAAAGGATCCCGAGTGTCCCAATTTTCTATTTGGGTACTTGGTGGAAAAGGCCTTGGTTTCTTATACAATATCTAAGTTCTGCAATCTCTCTAAGGTGCAAAGTCGCTACCCTAACATTGGAGCGGGGGAATTATCTCTTATTTGCAAAAGATTCACTCTTTCAATTGTCCCATGTAGGGCATGAGTTCGTCACATGTTATTTTTCTAGTATATATCCCTAGCAATAGATTTTCGATTTCTAATTATTTCCCATTTTCCTTATTTCCTAGCTTCTTTTACCTTTTGAACTTCCTTCCTTAATTAAACTTGGTGTTTGGGAATGAGGTCTTCATTTATAAATATTCTTGGCCCTTTTAAGCTCAAAGATTTACTAAGTATGTTATATTTATGGTCATTACAACTTACTTTGACATAGATCAACCTATCTTTGTGATCAATTATTTTTCCTATCCTCTTTTATTCAATGAGGTAAGTTGTATCAATTTGTGATTTATTATTTAATTCTTCGTTTACTATTGCTAGCATATCCTCCTCTTGTTGTTCTTTTATACCAAAAATTATGAGGTTCAAGGATCTTTTGTTATGCTTATGGTCTAGTTCAATTATCTTATTCATTTCCTCTTTGATGGGTTTGATATCCAATTTGTTCTCCATATTACTGAGGGTCAAATTGTTGGTTAGTTTTTCTTCTAGCTCTTTAATCCTATCTCTCAATTGTGATTTTCTTCAACCCCTCCTCCCTCTTAGGTTGATTGTTTATGTTTTTCCATTTCTTGAATCTTATCATTCATTGTCTGTAATTCACTCTTGAATCCTAAGAATCTATCCTCTATTTGAGTTTGAATGGTATCTTTAATTTTTTTATCAATCATTGCCTCTACCTCTATTTGGAGTTTTACATCTCTTTCTTCACTCCTTTTTTCTAATGTTTCTAACTCTATTTGAATTTTTGTATCTCTCTCTTCTTTCCTTTTTTCTATTGATTCCATATAACCATAAAGGATCTCTAGGGTGATTTGGGGGGGGCTCTCCCTATTAGGTTGAGTTTTTGTAATAGGTGGTGGAGTGATCATATTGAAAAGAAGAGCAAAAAAAATGTAACAATTATTATTTTGTATTGACTTTATCTCTCAAATCAACTTTTACTGTTGAAACAAAAAATAAAAAAAAAAAAAAAAAATATTTCAATCTCTTTACGTTAATATATTATAAATATATTTTAAATTAAAATTGAATCAAAGTAAAAAGTGACTCACCTCATTTCACATGTCCAATTGCTCAAGTGGTTGAAGAATCCAAAAATAATTTCCAAAAACCACAGAGAAGTTGCACAAAAACCAAGAGAAACTACCAAGATTATTCTGGGTAAAAAATGTAAAAAACAAAGAGAAGTAAATTATTCCTATTCAAAACCTCAGATATATAATGTTAGAAATAAAATATCTCCTTCAAAACAATAGAGAAGTATTATTCCCGTTCAAAACGGTAGAGATATAATTTCAAAACCGCAGAGAAGTATTATTCCCGCTCAAAACCACAGAGATATAATTTCAAAACTGCAGAGAAGTGTTATTCTCGTTCACAAAACCACAAAGATATAATTTCAAAACTGCAAAGAATTATTATTCCCATTCAAAACCATAGAGAAATGAAAGAGAAAATATTTATGTAGCTAAAATACATTTATACAATATCAAAAATACATTGCTAAAATACTAATACACTAATAAGTACATTAGTAATACATTATTACAATAATATTAAAAAAAAAATCATACGTATAATACATTAAGTGCATTAATAAATAAATTACTAAAGTATTAATACAGTGAAAAAATAATGCATTAATAAAGTAATAATACATTGCTACAATAATGTAATGTAAAAACTAAAGTATTAACACATTAATGTATAATGTAACATATTAAATTATTGATACATTATTGAGATAATAATACATTAATAAATACATTATTAAAGTATTAATATAGTAATTGACGATGACCATGGTTGACTATGGTTGACCATGACCATGGTTTCTTATGGTTGACCGTGACCATGGTTAACTTTGGTAGATCTTGGTTGACTTTGCAAAGGAAAGGTTGACTATGGTAGATCGTAGTTGTCCTTCACCATGGTTGAATTTGGTTGAAATGACCATGATTGGCTATGTTTGACCATGGCCATGGATAACTATGGTTGACCATACCCATGGTTGACATAGGTTTTGTTCATCCCATTATGAAATAAGATTTTGTTTGTCACATGACATCGTAAGGTTATGATCATCAAATTATGATTAAGGGCTTTTGTTTGAAACAATCTGACAGTGGGTTATGTTCGTCAAATTGCGACGTCGTGAAATGTTTGTCTCATTGAAATTTTTGTTTGTGTTTGTCACATTACCACATTGTTTTGAGTACATCACATTATCACACTGGTTTGTTTTTGTCCCATTACGACGTTTAAAAATGTTACATTATTAAAGTGTTGGAAGATTGGTTGTTGTCATTGATGTCAACCCTAGTCATGGGTTTTGGACCGCAAGATTGATAAATGTATTTGGACATGAAGGACAATGAACATGCATATACAAACCCCATTAATGGATAGTATACATCATATTTTTTTCGGTGGTATGTGGAACATCACGTGGATCCTCATGGTTGAGGAGAAATGAATCTTTGAAGATGACAAAGTGAATTGAAGAAGGAAGTACATGTAGGCCTTGAAGATAATTAAAGAAAAGAATTACAAAATAAGAAAGTGTCAGGTCGGCCTTAATTTTAAAAGGAAGTGACATAAATGGTATAAATAAACATCATTATACATTCATTTTGATACAATTCGAATTTCATAGGAAATAAGAAGTAAAAGAAGGCCGGATTTCAAGGGAGGATGAAGTGTTTTGGTGATGTGTTCTAAGGTATGTTATTTTTAGGTCATCTTACCATTTTTTATATAAATTGTTTTCTAGAACGATTCAGATGGTGAAACCACTATGGTATTGAGAATACATATCAAGGTACCTTTGGTAAAAATTTCAGCTCTTGATTCGCTATAATTATGGAGATACACTCTGTGGAAGGTAGGGTTTGTGACTAGTCCTGAAGATAGTCAATAAAAAGGTGTTCCGAGTAAAACAGTCATAACTTCTTCATCGATAATCCAAATGAAGTGGGAAAAATTTCATTGGCAAGAGTAGAGAATTTAGTTTCTTGTGTGATATTTTCAGAATCAGATGTTAATTATTGAGCATGGGTAATTCTATGCAAGTTCACTCTCCTGAATAGACCAGAATTGAATAAAGTCTACTATTCTTTCTATAACCTATTTTTGGGGAGGCTTCAAGGAGTGAAAATTGGAGGAGTTTTAGACAATACATTGATTAATATTATCTACAGGATCAGAGTACTCCAAGAATTGAAGAATTGCAGAAATTGAAGAAGTCCCAGAAAGCATTATTAGGTTCTATGTGATGATTGGTTGATGGTGATGATTTAATGTAAAGTTTTATTATCTCTCATATTATATTGGGTGGAAGGAAGGGGAAAGGATGGAGAGTTCAACTCTCTCTTCATATTTGAGGATTGTATCTTCCTCTTGGATTTTTATCCCTCCCTTTACATTTGGAAGCTATAGCTAACTTTGGAAGTCATTACTTTCCTTGAACAAAAACTATTGATTATTTCTCATATATTGTGCATGGTGTATTGTGGTGTATTGATGTAACTCTTATACTATTGTTCATTTGTCACTGGATATAATTGAATGGTTTAGGTATAAGTTGAAAAAGGTTTTTAAATTGTACTTGATACCGATTCACCCCCCTCTCAGTATCAACAATTGGTATCAGAGAGGGTTACCTTCAGTACAGTTTAACCACTGGAAGGAAGATCCCATGCAGAAATGGAAGACAACATTCCAAATGGGATTCCACCATTTGATGGAAGGAATTTTGAATACTGAAAAAATAGAATGGAAACTTACTTGAAATCTCTTGGGGAAAATGTTTGGTTCTCAATTGCTTTAGGATACAATGCTTTGAAGAAACCAAAGACTGCAGCTCAGAAGGAAGCAAAAATGAACAACAAAATGGCAATAGATATTATCCTAGATAGATTGACAAATTTAGTGAAATCTAAGGTGGGATCATGTGCATCAACAAAAGAGCTTTGGGACAAGCTACAAGACCTTTATGCAAGGGAAGAAGAAGAAGAAGAAGAAGTTGAATAAGATTACAACATCTCAGATTTCAAAGAAGAAAATAGAGGTCAGTTCTTTTGCTTTAATTGCGAAAGAGTAGGACATGTTGAATTTGAATGTCCTCATCCAAGTATTGAAAGAGATGAAAATGATGAAGAAGAAAAACATGAAGTAGAAATGATTCAAAAAGAAGATGAGAATCTTAAAAAATTGAAGCATGTTGAGATTGAAAATAGCAAGCTCAAAGACACGCATAGAAAACTAAGAAGTGAATTGGGTAGTTATGAAAAGAAAATTGTAAGCTTGAAGAAAGAATTAGAAGACTTTCAAAAACTAAGAGAAGAAACCATTTCCTTGAAAACTCTACTCAAAGAAGCAAGAAGAATAACATAAGTAAAGAAGGTCCAAATGATAAAGAACGAAGAAGATTGTGAGAAACTTGAACAAGAAGTTGTCTCATTGAGGAAGAGCTTAAGAAACTCTCATGTGCCAAAAGAATTAACACATATTGGATGCATGGGTGAAACTTCATACAAAGAAGATGCAAATACCATCAAGAAGGTTGAAGAAATAGCTACATGAACAGTTGATGAGAAGTGGACCAGGATACCAGAAAGAAGGAATGATTACAAAAGAGATGAATATCCAAGAAGACCTCCTACCTTCAGGAATCAAAGAAGTTTCAATCAGTATGAAGGAAACTACAAAAGAGTAGAAACTATTAATGGATTTAAGGAAGAAAAATTCAGAAAATGTTATTGAATTCATCCAAATATTTAATAAATTATATAACAAGATCCTACTCGAAGTTAAACCTTCCCAGCCTGCAGCAAAGGTAACTTTTGCAGGAGCTTTCGAACCTGATTTCTCACTATTATTGAGAGAAAGGATAGCGACTGAACTTACCTGAATGTAAGACGATGCCATAGAAATCGAGTCAAATATGATGACTTCTAGAAAATTAAAAACAAAAATAGAAATGAGAAACAAAGAGATTAAACGATTTAGGGAACAAGCAGGACCCTTCGGATTTGGGAGGTCTATAGACGACAAGATGGATGATATGGAAAAGATAATTAAATAACTGTCAAATAAAATTTTAAAGATGGAAATAGATCAATCTAAAGAAAATAAGTTCATTAGGAGAGAATTCAGGTGGAACCCCAATCCTCAAATACAAAAAATAAAAATTAGAAATGAAGATCAAAAGGTTCAGACTCCTTTAAAAAATGAAAATTTTTATAGGAGGTAATGACATGCAAGAATTTGAGGATTTAGAAGAAGATATTAATAATCTGTTGATACTGAGAGGGGGGTGAATCAGTATCAAGTACAAATTTAAATAACTTTTCCAACTTATACTTAAACCATTCAATTATATCCAATGAGAAATGAACAATAGTATAAGAGTTACACCAATACACCACAATACACCATGCACAATATATATGAGAAATAATCAATAGTTTTTGTTCAAGGGAAGTAATGACTTCCAAAGGTAGCTACAACTTCCAAAATGTAAAGGGAGGGATAAACCTCCAAGTGGAAGATACAATCCTCCAATATAAAGAGAGATCTAAACTCTCTATCCTTGCCCCTTCCTTCCACCCAAGAAAATATGAGAGATAATAAAACTTTATTCAATTCTGGTCTGTTCAGAATACCCAACTTGTACAACATGCCCCGCGCTCAATATTTAACATCTGATTCTGCAAATCGCACACAAGAAACAAAAGTCCGTACTCTTTCCAATGGAAGTGGTCCCACTGCATTTGGAGTCTATATGAAAAAGTTATGACTGTTTTACCCGGAACACCTTTTTTTTAACTAGTTTCAGGACTGGTCACAAACCCTATATTCCACAGAGTATATCTCCATAATTATAGAGAATCAAGAGCTGAACTTTTTACCAGAGGTACCTTGATATGTCTGATCACTACCATAGCTATTGCACCATCTGAATCATTCTATAAAAATAGTTATGGAAAAAATGGTAAGATGACCTGAAAATAACATACCTTAGAACACATCACCAAAAGACTTCAACCTCCCTTGAAATCCAGCCTTCTTTTACTTCTTCTTCTCTCTGAAATTTGAATTATATCAAATGAATGTATAATGATGTTTATTTATACCATTTATGTCACTTCCTTTTAACATTAGGGCCGACCTGACAC
>JZKD02S2296657.1:191359-220151 GCA_000966675.3 Picea glauca | reverse complement strand
CTGAGTCAATGGCACCCATCTAATCGAATAGTAACACATCATGTCAATCACATCATAATCAAGTATAATAGGTCTAATGTCAACAGTGTCCAGATCACTTGCGAGCAAGTGTGCTCAAATAATAAGTGGTCTCAGTGCGCCAGAGCGGGATGTTACATAACCAACAAAGCTCATAAAAGGAAAAGGTTTGGCTAAGCTACTAGTCGAATCAAATTTCAGAGCGCTTGGTATAAATGATGTATAAGAGTATGAAGGATGTTTGGATATGGACGAACTCGATGACCAAATAACCACAACCAGTATAGAAGAGAATTTTATGACTTCGGTGTGGTACAAAGATATAGTATCTTATCTTCTGACTTTGAAATGCCCAAGTGATATGACTCTATCTAAAGCTAGAACGTTGAAATTTCATGTGGTTAAGTACTGTATTTCAGAGAGCCAATTGTATTGGAAAGACCCTATAGGTTTTCTAATGGTTTGTCTAGTAGAATCGGAGACCGAAAAGGTCATAAATGAATTCCACAAGGGGGTGTGCGAAGGACATCATGCATGGAGAGAAACAGATTATAAAATCTTGAGAGCGGGATATTATTGGCCTAAATTATTCATAGATGTAAATGCCAAAGTCAGAGCTTGTAATTCATGCCAATTATTTGCAGGAAAGCAGAAACTCCCAGCACTACCTCTAGTCCCAATTAAAATGAAAGCTCCATTCCAACAATGGGGGTTGGATTTTATAGGAAAAATTAATCCACATTCCAGTGCACAACACAAATGGATCCTAGCTGCTACAGATTATTTCACCAAATGGGTAGAAGCTATTCCGACTAGAAGAGCCACAGATTCAGTGGTGATAGAATTCCTGGAAGAAAACGTATTATCTATATTTGGCTGTCCCCAAAAGATAGTTACAGATAATGCCCAGGCATTCAAATCTATGTAAATGGTTAGCTTTTGCCAAAAGTAAATATTATATTTTGTCAATCCACGACATATTATCCCCAAGGCAATGGGCTAGCTGAATCATCAAATAAAATATTAATTACCATAATTAAGAAGGTGTTGAACGAAAATAAAAAATCTTGGCATGTGCATTTGAAATACGCATTGTGGGAGAATCGGATAGGCGCCAAGAAATTGATTGTCACTTCTCCATTTCAAATGGTATATGATACTGACATACTATTACCCATAAACCTAGCTCTACCTGTGATGAAACTTTGGGAAGATGAAAAAGAAGAACCAAACCATGTCACAAGAAGAATAAGTGAATTGATTGAAGTTCAACAGAATAGGGATGAGGTGGACAAAAGGATGCAGAAATATCAAGACAACATGAAAGCATTGTTCGATCAAAAGGCTAGAGACAGGGAATTCATCCCTGACAATTTGGTTTTGAAATGGGACACTAGTAGAGAAGACTCAGCAAAACATGGAAAATTCGATCATATCTGGTATGGACCATTCAAAGTCACAGCTTTTGAAGGGAATAACTCATTTCTATTAGAAAATTTGGACGTTAAAATCCTCAATGCCCCTATTAACGGGGGTTATTTGAAGCAGTATATGCAATAAACAATTTCCAAAATTCCATTGTATATATCGGTTTGTGTTTTCTGTTTTTATAGTTTTTTAGTATGTTTTACGTTCATCGCAAATAAAGCAGGTTAGTGATCTCCTAGAAATAGATCTATAAAATATTCGACACATTTAATTCTATAAATCTTAATACCCTAGTTCTTTTTATGTTTTTTTCTTGCAAGATTCTGGTCTACATCCCAAACATCAAACAAAAGAAAATGGATGGTCATGTATCAAGAAATTCATTCGCTCAAAACAGGTGATAAAAAAATAATTTACTGAGATGAGAACGAAGTGGTAAGGAAAAGGTATGAATTTTCGAACTGTCTAAATTTCAAATGAATATCACCTAGGTGCAACAATGATCTCATGAGTATGAGCATATTCGCCCGAGGTATCATCAAAGAACGAAATTTTCTATGGATCATAAAGGATTCCTATGAATAAGATAAAAATAAGTAAAATAAACAGGAGAAGTAAAGTGAAAAAAAGGGGTTCCAAGAGTCAGGATTGCGTTACCACAACATTGTTTATGAAATCGGAAGCCTTCTCTGTCATCCTGTTCCAATTTGTGGTATCCTCCCCTTGACCCCAAATGCCTTCCCATGATTTCTAGAGAGGAAGGATAGGTTACACTTTAGCTCTGAAAGATGACAAACGAATATTTAGAAGCAAGGCAAGTCCTCACGATTCCTCAAACTCTTACTGGAAAAAAATATGTATAGGCTAATCCTAATTCTCTTAGTTCTTTTAATAGGTTCTAAAAAAATTTAGTCTTGCTCAAAAGAAACTCCCTGGAAATAAAATTCCCCCATAAGTTTTCCTATAGACTAAGATGTTTTGAAGGTCGAAAAGAAACTAATCCAAAGTAATCAAAGTGAGTTGACAGACCTCTATTGCAAAATTATACATAGATATCACCCCTGGTATACTTTATACTAACTTCATGTCAAAGAAAATATAAGATGGATGGTGAAAGAAAATTCAAAAAATTGATTGCCCCCATCTAGTCCTAAAAAAAAGAGATGATGAAAGGAAATTCATAAAATGATTGTCCTCATATCAACATTTAAATGAAAAATTACATTTTGAAGTGGTGAAAGGAAATTCAATAAATGGAATTAGATAACTTCACTAGGGTACTGAACAGGTTCACTGACAGTGAAACAATGTCTAATATATCTGTAAGGTTGTTATACATGAATTATATTGTACTCTGGTAAATTAGTTTTCTTTGAATTTAGATCTACATCCCAAGTTCGTGCGGGACTCCCTGATTAAAAACATTAAAATTAATTCACCTTGAGGCAAGCAAGATCGACAGAACCTGTTAAAATTCCTAAGGTTGTTTGGATTATTTTAAGCAGACTAGAAATCAATATCAGGAAAGAGGAAGTCAAATGGTCTAAATTCTGATTAGAGAGCGATTGGGTTTCAAAATCTTTTAGAGGTAAGGATGAAACCCCCCTTTTTTCCTCTACACCCTCTTTCTGAACAAGTTTTTGCATAAACAAACTAATGACTCCATTTTCCCAATAAAGGCATGTGGTCTATTGTTCTTCTCATCCTGCAGGGAGATGAGATCCCTAGATGGAGCCTATGTTGAAACAAAGTTTATTTTTCTTCTCTAAATCCAAATCCCCATTTTTCTCTAGTTAAGGAGCCACCCTTAGTTCTAAAAAGGAGTCAAAAAGTATTTTGAGATTTTCAGGTTTTGGGGTTCAGCTATTCAGGAAGAATGTTTTTTAATAACAACTCCAAAGTACCGGTACTAAAATCTTGAAAAAGTTATTGTTTAAAAGGGATTGAACTGATTTTAACGTAATAATTAAAAGCGTTAATGACTTTCTAAGCCTTTCGCATGTTCTTTTTCGACCATCTCAACTTAAACAGTATTTCAAATGTCCCGACGTGCTTTTTACGAAATACCTTTTAATCATGATTAATTAAGTCTTAAAACATACTTAACAAATTGTTAATCAGTTGCAATTTGGGAAATCAAAGAGCCTACTTTGTGTCTCCTTAAAACCCTGATTCTCGAAGTCATGAAATTCTTAAAAGCTAATTCTATGTTTATTAAGAAGTAAGAAGGTTTAATGATAATAAATCTCATCACAATTTCATGACTCGGGATTTCTTGTGTTAAAGAGTCGTCAGAGTCCCAATACTCCAATCCACAAAAAGTAAAGACTAATCCCTGATCACAATTAATTAAAGGATTAAAACAAGTGGTTAGTGCCTAAATAAATCCCATCATGGTTTCATGATTCGGGATTTACTTGTGTCATACCTCTTCGGGATACGATGCTCAAAACTCTGAAACACAAAATCTCGAAAGAATGAAGAGTTTAAACATAATTAACTTAATTTTAAAACAAGCATTAAGGGTATTAAATAACTTTTTGTGTTTTTCTATTCAGGAGTTTTCGATGACCTTCCTTTCGAAATCTTAGTTTTGAATCGTCCATATGTGGCAGTATCTATAACGGATTAATGGAGATATTTTTAACATAAAGTGCATATATCCAAGCGTACCATCCCCATTAAATCATTTAATTTTTATCACGTATATTGGTACGGTAATTTTAAGACAGGTTAAAGGTAAATAAAGGTTTTCCATTTCGAATTTTATTCTTATTTTCAAACTAGGAGGGAGTTACATTTGTGAGAACTCACACATTTCTTCTCTGCAACAGGTTTTCATTTTAGTACAAACATAATGGCACCCATAAAGGGGCCTAAGAAGAGTGAGGAGGCAGGTGAAAGCTCGAACCCGGATGGAGATATTATATCCGACACTACACCACATGTTGTGGATTCAATCAAATCCTGGAGGCAGATTTTTAAAACTTTAGACTATGAGATTCAGAATTTCCCTGTTGATTTCGGAAAGGAAAGGACTAAAAATAAAATTAGAGACATAGCAGAGTCTGAGCTTCATAAAATAGCCACACAGCCGAGACTCATGCCATACAATGACATGATAAGATGGGCTTTAGAGAAAACTGACATTCATACAAGGTGCATTCTAAATAGCCAAAAGGTCGTTGTCAGCTCATTTAGACCCGAGCACATCCAAGTAATGTATAAATTATCCCCTACTTATAAATACATTTATAATGTCAAATTCATAGAGGAATTTCAAAGAAAGGAGTGTACAGAATTCGATCAAACGTATCTAGGTATAATCAAAGAATGGTGGGGAATTCCAGCGGGATTTAGAACTAATACCCATGGTAGTTATGCCACATCTTCGTTAAATGAATACATGGTTTATATAGATTTGATTCTATGTAGACTTTTTAGGAGGAAAATACCTACCCATTTCCCTGTAGAATGAGTGCCACTTATATAAGAAGTAGTCGAGGGTTACAATTTCAACTGGGGTAAAATTTTATCAGACAATCTAACTAAGGATATTTCAGAGTACCAAACGGCAAAATCAAAAGGCCAACCTGCATAGTTTTACATGTCTACATATATTATGGATGCTATTTGTTACATGACACCATTCCCGTTGATGAATTGAAGCTGGAACCCAGCTTGTGCGGAGCCCATTCATGTTTATCACTCTAAACTATGTGAAGAGAATGTTAAAGATTTCTTTTACAAAATCTGTCACTATGTAGTGATACCTTTGCACCAAATTTTGTACGGTTATGCTCCCCCTCATATTTCATAGCCAATCGTAGGAAACCTCAAGGCGATTGAATATTGGTTTATTGAATAGGGTTTCTCCTATATCAGGGTTTTCGGGTGCTCGATTCCTCCTCACGTACTTCCAAAATTTCTTATCGCCAGACTGGTGTGCAAGGAGGTGGCCTACCAAATAATAACAGGTGGCATCGACACAGAATTGAAAGCATCTCAGAAGAAGTTATGGCCACTTTTTCCTGTACAGATTGGGAAGTGTTCACTGCTTAACTTTGGTCATTCCAAGGTTGAAGTTGCAGCACTAGAAGACATCAAATTGGTAGATATTGAACTCATAAAACATGACCCTTATCAAATTGTAGGAAATCATCTTTCTCATTACAATATGAAAATGTATAAACATGAAGCTTCTCCCTGGGACGACATGTTCAAGGGAGCTAGAACCTATGAGGAAATATTAGATAGAGTTCAGACATTATCACCCGACCTACAGTCCATCTTTTTAAATTTCTAGAAGCACAAACGAAGTGGTCTGCCAAAGATACTACAGGGAGAATCAACAACCCCTCCTCCAACTCAAGGAAGTATTCCCCCAGGTTTTGGATCAGAGGCTCATGATAAAGGGATTACAGAAGAAAATCCAAAGAAAATTGAAGCGTCTTCACAAAAAGCAAAAGCTTCTCAAACAGAGCACCCAAAGTCTGAAATAGAAGTTAGGCTTAAGACACCTTCAAAGTCGAGTCAAATGATTCCTCTTTTATCATCAACTATTCCTACTAAAATCCCCAAAACAGTAGGAGAAACTCAATCTTCATAATTGGGCAACCCTATTTCATCATTAACTCCTTTACAGTCAACTTTTGGGAACACCCATATGGAATTCATATATGTCAGTGACCTTACTCCTATCTCTAGAGAAGAGATACCTGCCCCTGACTACTTTTTCAATAAGAAGAGGAAGGTTGTAGTAAAACAAAAAATGCATTTGAGAGAAGGCACAATGGTGAAGAAACACATAGTTCTCGTAGATGGACAGAACCTAGAAGAGGAAGATTTCACCACAAAAGTAGCAGGCTCTATGGGATATTTGGCGACAACCAATTTATTCTCATTTGAATCTCTGAAAACAAAGCTAAAAACTAAAAATCAAATGACAGCTCAGTTGCAGGACCAAATAAGGCACACATAAAATAATATTCGAGAGGAGGTAAATCAAAGAGTTGAACATGCCAGAACTACTGACAAACAGAAAATGCAATATTTGAAGTCTAGTTTAGATGAAACAAACAAGCATATGCAAATGAGTCAAGTATAGGTTATTCGGAAGGAATAATTAGTGAGATATCTATAGGCTGAGTTGAAGTCCATTGAAGGAAAAGTCATATATATAACAACATTTCAAGCCCAAGCAATAGAGGTGCATGATAAACTACAAGCAGAACAAAAAAACATGCTTTCCAAAATAGAAATCGTTCAAAACTACTTCCTGGAAATAAGCCACTCACTGGATAACAGTGCTTTCAAGGAAAAAGAGGCTATAGCAGCTTGCTATGCTTTTCAAAAGGCTTTAGCATTTTCGGATAGAGAGGAAGTATCAACAATCCCAAAGTTAATTGTGGAAGAATGGATCAGGGGAGACATCATATTAAAAACATGGAAGACCAATATTGTCGAAAGAAGGAAAATGGCAAGAGAAGTTAAGAAAGAATGTGAAGAAGCATTTGATCAACTAGATACAAAAACACTAGGCATTGGTAAAGGTGATTGTCCTGGGCTATTAGGATAGATCAATGTTGTAAGGCATCAACTACATGTCAAGGAGAGATGAAATGAAGCCCAGCTTGAGATTCCACAATTGAAGTAGTTTGACATCACCCAAATGGATAAGTGGCTAATAAAGCCAAATCTACAATTGTAGTCGACAAAGTTTGAACAGGGAAATATTGAAGACAGGTTGCCCCAAATTCAGAGGAAGTTGTATGTGTTTGAAGCAAAGGATACAACAGAACCTTCCACAATTTTGGTGCAGTTTCTAGACAAGTGCGTCGAGTGTTTTTGACTAAGCGAAGGAATCACTTCAAAAGAAATGATGAAGTAACACATGTATGCTCATTTTTGTCCAACTGTTAGAAAAGTAAAAATTAACTGAGCAAAACGGTTCAAAATTTGTATTGTCTAACCGTTAATACCTAGGAGATTAGGAGAATACCAACCGTCTAGGGTTGATGATTTTCTTTGTATAAATACAATTTTGAAAGTTGAACCAAGGGGGTATTTTTCCTTGGCCGATTGTAGCAAAGAAAATTTTCATTTTCCATAATTAATACAAATGCAAATTCAAGACTCCAGATCTTGTCAAGTTTGAGTTATGTGTTCCTCTGTTACTTCATATTTAATCTCATTTCTTATATATGTTTGATGAATTCTTAGCTACAATTTAGTAAAACCTCTACTGTGGTGATTGATTATTTTAGTCATCTAATCATTTATAGCTTTTCCTCCGTATCATCTATCAGCAGGTACAAGACTTGTGAATTACTTAGATTTTTATATCTTATGCTTCATTAAAGTTTTTCTTGTCTATTTTCTTCTTCTGTCACAAAGTAAGATTCTTCCTTGGTTGATGCCTCACATTGTTCCACAGTTTTATGTTTTCTATCATTTCTTGCATGATTTTCAATTTAACTTAGATATGGGAAACGACCTTTGATTTTTTTATACTATTAATTCAAATTTGGGAATTTTTCTTATATAATCTAAAATAGAAACAACAACCTAAAAAACAACAAATTATTAAAACTCTTTTTCCTCCATGATTGTACCTGTTACGAGACAACCCAATATTGAACCCAGTTTTACAAATCAGACAAGTATCACTTTAACTCTTTTTAACACCATCTTAAAAACTACTACCACCCAGGTTGAACTTGAACGTTCATGGGAAGCCATTGAGCAGGACATTAGTGTCCAGGAACAATTGGAAGCTAGACAAAGACAACTCAGAAATCAACCATAGCTCCTTTTCCCCTAAGAGTTGTTTTTCCTTTCTTTATATCATAGACCCTCTTTATTTTCGGATATGTGGACTTTATACTTTCAAGCCTTAAGTATAAACTCTGGAACAACACTAGGTATTAGATCAATAGAAAAAAAAATTCTCTCCTTGAAGGTAATTCTGGTATTTCTTCTACGAATACATCCTCAAATCCCCAAAGATCTGGAAATTTTTCTAAACTCGTTTTTCTTTCTTTCTCTAGAATATTTTTTACTTGGATAGAATATATTTTGCAGCCTTTACTAATGCATTTTTTAAATTTCATTGTTGATATTTGTCTGATAGGAACTAGTTTACTAATTTCTTGCATTATTCTTGATATTTCCTTTTAATCTTTGTATACAAATGATTTTTCATAACATTTTAATATAACTTTGAGCTTTTATAATGAGTCCATACCTATAAGTATTTCATAAGATCCTAAAGGTAATTCATTGAAGTTTATCTTTGTATCTTATCCACTTGAATTTAGTTCGCAATCAAGAATGAGTTTTGTTATCTTTCTTTTTGTTCCTGTTGCTAATTGTACTAACCAAGATTTAGTATGATTACCTTCTTCATCTTATTTGAGTCTAATGAAGTTGGGGATAACATAACTTAAACTATCTTATGGGTCAATTAAAACAGATAATTTATGGTATGAACTTTACCTTCAATCTCCACAATAGTGGATTGATGATCTGTTTTCCTGCCATCCAAAGCTACATTGATTCTATGAATAATTTTGTCAATATATCCAACTATGAAAGCTTCATGTATGCTCTGAATATTATTGTTTTCAACATTTCTATAAGGATAGTTTCTCAGCAAACATTTTTCTCCACATCACCAACATTTCAATGGTTCTCTAGGATTATCATTTGTTTCCTTGAATCCCAAATTAACTCACTTGTTTCCCAACACTTGTGGTGAGTTTTTGTAGGAGTTATTTCCTTAGTGTCCTTTAGACATGTTTCAAAATGGGGTTGATTTAAAATCCCTTTTCCTTTGATTGAGTTTCTCTTTCTTCTTTTCTCTCCATGCTTATGGATTTTCAGATCGTTGTTTGTACAGACCATAGCATATTCATTTTTTTTGCAGTACTTCGTTCAATTTTTTTTGGTTATCAAATTATATTCTCTCCTTTTATAAAAAACTTATAAGCCTTTGAACTTTTACCTTTTCATCTTTAATATAATGCAAAAACCTCAACAATTCCATAAACTTAGTAATTAGATCCTCCATGGACATACGTCCTAACTTCATCTCATAGAATGCTTTGGTTTTTCTCTCATAATAAATTTAAGATAAGTATTGTTTCTTAAATTATTTCTTAAAATCTGCCCATTCCATTTTCTTTTCCTTTATACCTTTGGATTGTTTTAGGTCTTTCCACTATATACTGGATTTACCTTTCAAATTGTAAATAGCCATCCTTACTTTCATATTACTAGATTAATTGTAAATCTATAAGTATTTATTTATTTCAAGTAGCCAATCTACTACCTCTTCACCAGTTCTGGACTCACCATCAAATATTGGAGGTTTTTTTTTCTTAAATTTGTAGATTTTAGCCTCGTACAATTATTTACTACAAACCTTTTTTCAGTAAAAGAACAGAAAATATATAATGGAAAATACACACATTACACAAATATTTGTCACCTAGAAACCCAAACCAGGAAACCCAATGTATTCTATATTCATTCACATCATACAATGTTTACAATACAATATACATATAGGAGCCAGTAACATCCAAAACCCTAACCCAATGACCTGGATTAATCAACAACCCTAATTCCCTAACCGGAAATATAAAACCATTGGAAAAACACATGTGCCGAAAAACCGCCCAATAATGGACATGAAAATTGAGCCAACACGAAAAATGAGGAAAAAAAGGTGACACATTTCCCAAGGAAAAAAATTTATCGGGGGTGTTTCCCCCGAAGGGAGGGTCTAAAATCCCCCCCTCAAATCCCCCCGAACATTCAGTGCAACGTAGAGAACACTATTTCTAGTCATGCAAACAATATAACACATACCCAACAAAATTCTCCATCTAAATGGTCCACTTGTTTTCTTTTTCTTACTCTAGATGTTATGTTTTTCGTCATATGTGTTTCATTAGATGAGTTGTTTTCTTTTTATGTTCCATGGCTAGAATCCTTTGAGTATTTTTTACTAACATCCTCATCTACTTCATTATCCTTTGGGATGTTTTTCGTTTCTGTTCTCTATAATAACATCTCATTTATTTCTTATTGATCTTCCTACACTTTCCATAATTTTTCATTATCAACTTTGAATACTTGTAATTCCACAATAAGATTCTTCATTGTTTCCAATACATGGGTTGTTGAACTACTCTCATTGTAATGTTCTAGGTTTATAGGAGGTTCTTGATTATTAATACCTTTAGGTATTCCTTCTTCTCCATTCTGCGCTAACATAGTTATAAAATGTTTTTGGACACAGTCTCTTTGTAACAATGAAAAATTGTGTTTGTTATATTTTTTCATTTAACATAATATTTTCTTGTGGTGCCCTTAGGCCTAAGTATTGTAACCTACAACTTTGATACAATATGTAACAAACCTTGTTTTCCATAAAAAACAATTTTGTTAGTTTGGAATTAAGAAAGGATTTTGTCAATACTTACCTTATAAGTATACATATAGTTATGAATCTTAAAGGGTAAGATAAAAAAATTATACACCCTACTATTGTCTCTTACTTTAATTCAAGAGTTGTATGGAAAAAAAGTTCAAGATTTTCCTTCCAAGTTTGGATGAGTTTCCTATATGCTATTATATTGAGTACACCCTTTTTATTCTTTTCTATGACAAGTCATGACCTTAGGAACCCTCAAGTTTGAGCCCTCACTACTATGGGTAAGAATTATAGTAACGATCGTGGATAAAAATTGTATGGGATTTTGTATATATTAGAATACATTTGAATGTGGAGAAAAGTTGAACGTCTTGGCCAACACAAGGGTTGGTGCAGTCTTTCATTCGGTGCTTATCAACTTGAAAGTTAAATTTGCGAGGGGAAATATGTGTCTACACCTCTTTGAACTCAGGCACATACAGGCATGTCCAACTAGTCTCCTAACCAATCTAATCACCTCTTTTTGTGAGAATCACATGGCTTCTGGTAAGGAAAGTTGTATCCCTCGAGGTATGTATGGGTGATGGGAATGAGGCCTCGTCACTTTTGGAATATGGTGGTTTAGTATTGTTTCCCCAAACATTCATTTATGTCATTCGAACATCTAGAGGTTTTTACTATACAATAGAGTAATGTTTATAGAAATCTATCGTAGTAATACTTTCATGGCCATTCTGGTAGTGAAAGATTTGTTTAAGATTGATGTCAAGTAGCTGTATGGATTCTTTTTGTTCAACATATTATTTTTAGGTAAGGAGTTCTACCTTATGAGAATATGATAACTCTGTTTAATTAAATATGAATGAAGGATTTAACTCTACATGCAATTCATGGACAATGCCCATTATTCCCTTTTAAATTATTTCTTTTACCACAAAGGATAAGGATTAATCATTTATATAAGTGTATAATGGGTTATTTTCCTTTGTCATTTATGTAGTCAATTACCTAGAGTCTAGTAAGATAGTTTTCTTTACCCTTTTACATATCTATGAGTTTTTCTCACCTTTGGGGAGTTTGGAGGTCGAATTATAATATGTCCTTGATGGTTAACATAAGTCTTTATGCAAGGGTGTAACATCTAGTTCCATTGATCACATTTTATACACTGACTTATTCTTTGAGGAAACTTGTGGGAAAATGATCATGTTAAAGCATGGTACATTATGATTATGTTTTGGTTTATGAGATATGTTGTGTTAAGTATTGAGATTTATATGTTATTTTATTTATGTATAGTATTAGGAGATATTATGATGAGTTTTTTTGAGTGTCTAGGAAATGTGATAGGGTAAGGATTCAAATGGGATCAACAAACTTCCTTGGACTGGATTAAGTCAGGGAGTGGAATTTTATTTTGGTTTGAGTACTTGATTTATACTCATTTATATTGATGATGATTTGGTATGGATTTCATGTATATGCATTATTGACATTATCTTTGTTAGAACATGTAGTCATGGAGACCCTTGTTAATCTAACTCACATAAGGAGTAACAGGTTCATAAACATATACCAGACATATGAGTGAGAGGAGGGGAAACGTTCTTGTCACAACCAACTAGCACTCTTTTCTTGACCTGAAATGAAGGTTAATGATTACCTTGTTCTGAGAGGATCACGATGTCATGAGGGCAGACTGAGACAGTCACTCATGAGGATTATTGAAGAGTGCACAATAAGGAAGATACCTAAATAAAATTTTATAAGAGGAATGAAATAAATCAGATTATTATTATTATTAACATAGAAACACAAGGAACAATAACATGGATACAGTAAAAATGACTTTTATTCAATAAGGAAGTATGTTGAAACTGTAAAATACAGACTGCAAACAAGCTTGTTATAATGGTGGTGGCTTATCTCTAAGAAGAGCTGTGACGATTGCACTCATTCACAAGAAGATGGTTACAATGAGACTCTCCAAGAATTTTTACAATAAACATGAATGAAAAAACCCTAGACATCCAAAAACCTAACCCTGGGAGATGAAGCACCAAAATTCATGTGGGCCCCATTGGGGTAAGTTAGTACATCAACTTCCTGGGATCGTAACTTTTGCATATGATCTTCGTTTTAGGCGCACGATAACCCGTTGGAAAGGTATATTTGAGGAATAAACATGTTTCCATAAGAATCTAACTCTATTTATATTCTAACTATGGAGATCCCTAAAAATGTTGTTTAGGGCCTCAAAACGACCCCAAAAGTTCAGGACCCGAAAACTAGAAAAAAACATGCCAAACTGAAAAACTACCAAAATGAGCCAGTTGGAATAGGTGGGAGGCCACCGAAATCCATATGGATCAATCCTCCCCCTTAGGAAGTAATGGTATCCTTTGCATTGTGTTCTCCCATCAAATTGAGAATTTTTTGTTGAATTTGGCCCCAGGTTAGCCACTTGCCTTGGTGCAGGAGCTACCCTACTTTGACAACTCAATAAAGCCAGATCCTTTTCTAGCAAGTACCCTTGACCTGTGTGTCCACAATATAATCAATGGATTCCTATTCCATGTAGTCGGGGTTGATATCTGTGGGTGTCAACTATTCTTCTATCTCTGAGGTGTCCAATAATGGTGGGAAATATGGTCGAAGGAGAGCCACATTGAACACAGGGTGCAAGCCAAGGAAAGGGGGAATGTTGAGCTCAAAATAATTGTCTCCCATAACCTTGGTGATGGGGTAAGGTCCATAATAGAGTGGACATAGTTTCTAATGGGGCCCTGTAAGGAATTATTTCTGCAAGTGCAACCAAACTTTATCTCCCACCTGAAACTTATGTGGCACTCGGTATTGATCATGGTGTTGCTTGTATTTGGCATTAGAATTCTATAAAATATCATGAACACATTGGTGGATGTGATGGATCCTCTCAACGAACCACGTGGCTTTGTCATCTTTGGTTGTCGCAGGTGACGAGTCGGTCGGGGTGGCCGTAAGGGGTAGTGAAACATCCATGGGACCCAATGGCTGGAATACCAACCCCACCTGAAATGTGTTGTGGTCGGTTGAGCTATGTATGGCCCAGTTGTAGCTATGGTAAACATATGGAAGACTCCAATCCCATGTGTCGGGGTTCTTTTAATTGTACATGCGTAGGATATGTATGATCATCTTATTGACGACCTCGATTTTCCCATCTTTTTGTGGGTGGAAGGCAATGGATTTGGTGATCTTGGTGTCCAGCAGGGACCAAAGGCTTGACCAGAATGTGCTGAGGAACTGAATATATCGATATGAGACAATGGCTTATGGGATTACAAAATGTACCCACACTCGTTCAAAGAAGAGCTTGGCAGTGGCATTCACTGTGATGCTCTTCTTGTAGGCGACCAGAATCACCATCTTGGAAAAGTGATCAACAACCACAAAAACACAGTCATTTCCCCACTTGGTGGAAAAGAGGCTCGACATGTATTCCATTGAGATGGATTCCCATGGCCTATGTGTTAGAGCAATATTTTCCTCACCCTATGCAATTTTGCAGAGAGGGATTTTTTCCATTTTCCTATGAAGACTTATCTTCCATGTTACTTAAGTCCAGAGACAAAAATATAAATTTTACCACTTGTACACATCTTGCACCCTATACAACAAGCGTATACGCAGGATACTCCTCTAAAACCCTCATACATTGGGATTTGTGCCATAAAATCAAAATTAAATGATGGGTTTCCATGTCATGATAGGAGATCTCTGATCCTTGGCCTTCCATATACTAGAAACATTCTGACTTGACCCTTCAGTTGCATTTTGAAGGCTATAAAGGAGCCAATTTCAAGTTGTGGAAAAGGAGAAAGAATTCAAATTTGAGAGCAAAGTTACTCTAGAGAAATTATTTACTTCATATTGATTCTACATCCCTTTGTCCTTTAATTCTGAACACAGTTTTCAGCCCCCAATATCTTCTCTTATTGATGGAGAACCTCATTATATCCCTTATATGAGCTTACCTTTGGTGGAGGATTGAAGTGGTGGAGTCCCAGCTGGAAGGAACTTGGTTTCTTGGTTCTGAACCATCTCGACACAGAAGTCTGTAATATTTTCACTTCTGTTGATCATTTATTAATAGAAATACTTTCTTTCCATCCAATTGATATCTTGAAAATATATGAATTATTATCCATGGGCATTTTTGTTATGTATATTGATGGATTGTGTTATATAATGTGTTGAACTTTTATATCACCACCATATGAATGTTTTGCTTGTTTCTTGAGAACTTGTTGCAGGTATATAGCTTTGGATCGAAGTGATCAATGATGGACATTATTGAACATCTGAACGACGTAGGCCCCTTTCTTATCTCCCTTGCACATTGGTTTATATATCATATCGTTGGAATAGAGTTTATTTCTACAGTCATTTACATCTATTGTGGTTCACCCTAGCCATAGATATATTTTCCTCATAAAAGAATTGGCGACCATACTAGGGATGAATCTTCTTTCTTAGGGTTTGAAGTACTTTTCTCCTTAGATTTCTCTCGTTTCTATTGTGGTTCTTGTCATATCATTGCTTAACAAATCCTATTCACTCTGGGTCTGAGTTTTCAGCCTTTCTCCCTTTCCTAGCCTTGTTTCAAAGTATATACATGCCTTTCTCCTTGATATTCATGTATACACGTAGGTTGTCTCATTGCAAGCTACGTATATACGTTGTGTTTTCCCAAACAATCGCATACACCTTTTTTCCTTGCATGTTTTCTTAGTCTGGTGTTTGTTGGGTGGTATTTGATGCTTGCTGAGCCTTATTAGGTCTCTGTGTTTCTTGTTGAGTGCCTATGGGATGACAAGAAACCCTCTTTTGTTTGAATTTATGGGCGAAGTCTTTCTCTTCATATTTTGATTTTTATTGTCCTTGTACATTGGAATGGATGTTTTTTTTCTTGGTATCTTGCTTGAGTTTTCTTTTTTCTATACACAGTAGGGTTATATATCAAGTTACTTTTCAGTCCATGCATTTTCATTTTTGATATATTGAAAATACAAAAATATAGGCATTTTGTGTTGCTTGGCATTTTTGTCTTTTGAGTTTTTATCATTAGCTTAGTGCATATAGTGAAACATTGCATTTTTACTTCTGAATTGCAGAGTTGAATTTGAAAATTGCATCATTTTTAAAAGCATATCATAGATTAAAATTAAAAGTTAGGACTTTGCATTATTTTCATATTTACTTTTCTTGCAGAGTCATAACACCATGAGTTTCACTACCATAGCTTTTTGAGTAATCACGTCCATTAAAATCAATGCTATAATTTAAAATTTATTAGTAATGATTTTATTTTCTAGGGTGCACAAACTAGCCTATGATTTAGTGCCTTGGAATAGGATTTTTGTGAGTAAAATTCTCCAAGAAAATTAAATCAACATATGTGTCTGAGTCAAGGAGTGGAGAACCCATTGCATAATTGGTAAGATCAGAAGGCTCCTCTCACACTATAGTTAATCACGATGTCGTGTGAAGTTCGTTGAAGGGATATCCCCCCGATACCTTCATAGCGTCAGAGATATTTCTGGGGATCTATTCGTATCCGGGGATCTTCTTAGTGCCCTTAACTCTATGAGAGGGAGTGCTTTCAAGGTTTCAGGATTTGCTACCCTGACCATATGGTGGACTTGACTTAGGATTGTTCGCCTGTGCATCGATTATATAGTGTTTTATTAGTTGCTTGACTTAGGTGTCTCATAGGTTACTTGCAGGGGTTATTTTGTAGGTATCCTGAGTCAGATAAGGGTCGGACAACACACAACCTTTATGCAGGATTACCTCCCCAGGGGGATTTGATCGACTGGTTGTTAATCCCATGAGGGCCCTTATAACTGATTTTTTTACCTCTGATCTTTAGCAGGGAGTCTCAGGCCCCTCTTGGGCAAGACATAACTTCTTTAGGGAGGGAGGCCACTCAACCACTTTACCCCATTTGTATGCATATTGGTCGTTTGAATTTTGGTGTTCTCTTTGATTACTAGTTGGCCTTAATAGTCTATACTAACTCCTCATTATGGATAGTGGAGTCCCTTTGGCTCCTTCTTTCATTGTTTCTTACCCCATGATGCCTACTCAATTCATGGGGATGAATCCTCATGTTTCTTATAATGGTATGCAGAACTTTGGTACTCAGTTCACGCCTTGTGTCTCTAGTCATTCTTTCGTTGATATGCCTCCACCCTTGGAATCCTCTCCATGGTCCACTTATATGAATCCTAGCATTGGATCTAGGGGCACCATAGCCTCAATCCCTACATCTTCATTTGATATGATTCATGTCCCTCAACCTACTTTTACAATGGGATGTTGGAACCTCCCCTCTTATGGATCATGTCTTGGCTATGCTCTTTCAGGAGCCAATAGTCAGATGGGTTCTTATTCTACCTATTACACTCCATCCATGTATCCTTCATCCGTCATGTCGGTTCCTTTGAACACTTTTTCCATGGTGAGTCTTCATGTATCCCCGGGTGTTTCATATGGGGAGAATCAATTTTATGGTTAGGGCTACCTTATTCACAGGACCCCTTGACAAGGGGGAAACATATATCCTCACTCGAATAGTCCTTATCATACTTACGTCTCTCCACAGAATTCAATGATGATGCCCATTCAGACTTCCCTGAATCAATTAAATGAAGGATACTACCTTTCTAGACAGGGACAAGGGGTAAACCAGGATCCCTCCTAGCCTACAATGCTTCAAAGTAAATCTTTCCCTAGACCTTGGCATAAAATGCCACAATTCAATGCTAGTCTAGTCACTATCAGTCACACTGGAGCCCCATCACCAACCTCTGTCATTCATGTTGGAGGTGGGTCGACAAATTCTACAGGTTATGTTGACAACCCACACCCGACCGCTGCTAGTCGTGCTGGGGGAAACACTTTAGTCACCACAAGTCATATCAATGCCACATCTCCAAAATTTGTATACCATGTAGTAGATTACTCTCCCACCTTTTCCTGTCACCAGCTATCTTGAACGACATTGGGGGCATTGAGAAGCCTAGACACCTCAGACATAAGCCTAGATTCCTTTCAAGGGCTTGTGAAGGAATTCATCTTACTTTTTTATGTCCAACCATGGTTGGGATACCAGAAGCATGGGGTTCACATAAGGACCCTTCATATTCTGAGGTGCATGTGGTTTCAGCACATATTATTCATTTGATTGACACGACAGTAATGTCATTGCAATCTTCTCTTGATCACACCCCCATTGTCGAGGGTGATGCATCACCTATCCATGTTATCATGCATCCTATTCAATCTAGAGTTGAAGAAGTGGTTGCATCAGTGAAATATTTGGTCAATACTACTCTCTTTGTGGAGGGTGATTCATCCTTCAACCACATCATCAAAATCCTTGATATTGCACCTTCTGAATGAGAGAGAGCTCTACTTTCCCTGATTCCTCTCCCTCCGAGTTTTGAGGCGATCACCTTTGATTGGAATGGTCTTGTGGGGTATCCAATTCCCCTGCCATTGTTTTTTCCTATAAGAGATATTATACGATCTATCACAAAGACTATATACTCCATTAGTTATTTATCCTCCTCGACTTGGAGATCTTTGGGTTTTCCCAATCTTATGTCGATTATCCATAAGATACTGACATTCCACAGAAGTTCTGCAAGGGAGCCTTGGCCTCCCCCGTGACTTGTCGCCTAGACTCTCCCAAATGAGTTTAATTTAATCTATTTTCTAACTCATCTAAAAAGGGAAAAATATTGTCGAGTAATTTATCCCTTTCACACTCGTTAAATTGTATTTGAAAGGTCATGAGTCTTAGTTAAGATTTTTTCTGACTCGTTATCAAAAAATGAAAAGATTGCCGAGTGAACTTGTCTCTTTCACACTCGTAAATTTGGTTTTGAAAAGACATCTATTTGGCATAATTTTACCCCTTTTTCACACCAAGTAGACTAAAAGACATAAAAAAGGACATTTTTGGCGTTAAGTTGTGACTGTAGCTCATGCCCTTTCTTGCAGTATTGAGCTTATATATGGTTCTCACTTTGCATTATAAATTGTTTGCCTCAGCAGTTCGCATCCTCAACCAAGCAAAGACTTGTTTATATCCTTCTCAATTTGACACCCTATACCTAGGAGGAAACATTCCCCCGACTGTCCATATCCCACATGCACTTCCCTTCATTGAGAATAGGTTTGTTCCACTACTGTAACTAGTTTTTCTTACTTGCGACACTCATTTCCTCCTCTATATCATAGCATTTATTTGTCTATGAAAAAAACAAAAAAAGATGGGCAGGAAGGGAGTATTATCTTGTATCTGCAACAATTGTGTCACCTTTGAACATAGAACAAAGTTATTTGAGTCCATTCATCATAATTTTGGGATTAGCACAACCTTAGGAAGTTGATCTCATTATAGAGTCTTCTCTACCAACTAGTTACCTTCCAGTCCCTATAGAGAATTTCATTGATTCCTCCTACATCTCATGGTTTCATCATTGGGTCTATGCTATTGGATTCCTCCATATGTCTCATGCTTTTTTTCAAAGGAAGTCTATCAACCTGTGTCGACCACTCCTCAGAACTCTTAACTTTGCATGTTGGCCATACCCTCATTTTCTCTCAGAATCACATGATCTTGTAGTCCTATAATGCACCCTGGCCCTACTTTCATCATTGGTAGGTAACCTTGAACCCAACAGTCGATATTTCATCATTGGTCATTGACTAGGGGATTTCCCTTGTGTTCGACAGTGGGACATCTATTCACACATTAGGATTTGTATAGTGTCTTAGATGTCATTAGCATTATTGGTGGTTTCCTCAACTTTGTAAACAATTGTCATCATTGGCTTCTATTTAGAGGGTATTTTTTGTGTACTGCTTACACTTGGTAGAGGTGAAATATGCATAGGGTCGTTGGTTCATGAACTTGTTCTTCGTCTGATTTACACCAAATCATGAAGCTTCTTCTTTATACCTCGTGCTGACTGATGAGAGATTCCTTAATTCTCTCCTTTCAATGGGTCTCTTTCCATCGAATTCAACCAGTTTATTCTAGAAACGGGACCAAGAGTCTTATGAGTACCTGGAGGTTTGTATTAATCAGTGACAGGCTCTCTCGCCATCGACAGTTGGGAATACATCAATGTCTCTTGATCGATGGATTCTTCAGGTGTTCGAGACTGACTCGTCTATTCACACTTGTAAGAATGTACTATGTGCCTTGATACCTACTTTCATTATCAGTAGGTTGTCTCTCATTTGTTAACGGTATACATCAATGACCGGTAATTAAATGATGTCTCTTTATGTTCGACCTCAACTCTTTTATTCACATGATGTAGACTTTCACCTTTGGTAGATTGTGTAGAAGGCTTGACGACATCATTATGTGGCCATATCTCCCTTGAGTTGTTGCTTTCTTTTGATTGGACCAGTACCTATATGATTTTAGTGATCATGGGAGATCAGATTGTACTCCATGGTATACAGACATCTTCAGATTAGTTTTGAGACTGGTTCTACTGGGCCTTGTTCGTGACTATGGAAACTATTAGCATGTAACCGCATTTGTATTTTCCTATTCATGGCCATAGACACTTGTTTGGTATATTTCCACATGGATCTGCAGTGTATTTTTTCAGCCATGTATGAAAAGTTAGTGTAGAATGTAATGAGCAATTGAGTTCATCCAACTGGTTCCCTACCATTCCACTTATGTTTTATTCATAATGTATTTCAACCATCGTAGATACTCATATGACCTCACACATTAGGGGGCATCTGTTAGGGAAATATTTGCCTCACCCTATGCAATCTTGTAGAGAGGGCCTTTTTCCATTTCCCTATGTAGACTTATCTTCCCTGTTACTAAAATACAGAGAAAAAAATATAAATTTTTCCACTTGTATGCATCTTGCACCCTATACAACAAGCATATATGCAAGTTTCTCCACTACAGCCCATGTACATCAAGATTTGTGCTAGAAAATCAAAATTAAATGTTGGGTTTCCATGTCATGACAAGAGACCTATGATCCTTGGCCTTCCATATACTGGAAACGTTCTGACTTGGCCCTTCAGCTACATTTTGAAGGCTATAAAGAAGCCAATTCCAGGTTGTGGAAAAGGAGAAAGAATTCAACTTTGAGAGCAATGTTACTCTGGAGAAATTATTTAATTCATATTGAGTCTACATCCCTTTGTCCTTTAAGTCTAAACACAGTGTTCAATCCCCATGATATTCCCTTATTGATGGAGCACCTCATTATCTCCATTATATGAGCTTGCCTTTGGTGGAGGATTGAAGTGGTGGAGGCCCAACTGGAAGGAAATTGGTTTCTCGGTTCTGAACGGTATCGAAACAGAATTCTGTAATATTTTTACCTTTCACTGATCATTTATTAATAGAAATACTCTCTTCCCATCCAATTGATGTCTTGCAAATATATAAATTATTATCCATGGGCATATTTGTTATTTATATTGATGGATTGGTCTATCTAATGTGCTAACCTTTTATATCTCCACCATATGCTTGTGTTTTTTGTTTGTTGAGAAACTGTTGCAGGTATATAGCTTTGGGTCAAAGTGCTCAATGGTGGAAATCATCGAACATCTAGAAGAGATAGGCCCATTTCTTATCTCCCTTTCACATTGGTTTATATAGCATATCATTGGAATAGAGTTGATTTCTACAGTCATTTCTGTCTGTTGTAATTCACCCTAGCCATAGAGAGATTTTACTCATAACACTGTCAAGGGTAGGAAGAGGGGTGTACAGGCCGTGTTTCTTAGTGGTCAATTTGGAAATAGCGTAGGAAATGCATGATTGGATGTAATTGCGGACATCTTGTCGAAGTTTTGGCCAGTAGAAATGTTGTTGCAAAACTTCCATTATCTTTTTGATGTCGAAGTATCATGCCACCCAATTGTAGCTTGATTATGAGATCGTCTTCACTCAGTCTCTTGATGCAATGCAAAAAATGGCCCAGATTGAACAACAGCCCATCCTAAAGATGGAAATAGTGACAACTAAGTTTTCACCAATATTTGGTAGGTGGTGGTGAAGTCAGGGTCTGTCTCATAGAGGTGGGACCATATGGAGGTCTTGTGGTCTCAAGAGTCTAGCACCGTGTTGAGTTTCGTGATTGGAGGTCAGTTGAGGCAATAAGTTACTCAGTTGTTACTTTATTTTTTATACTTGATGTTGATGTGGAATTCTTGCAAGTATGTGGACCACTTCTGATGGTGATCATTCTATAATTTTCCTTTTGTTTGCATGATCTGCAGTGGCTTATAATCAGTATGGATGACTATCTCCTTCCCAATAATGTAATGCCTTCACTAGTGAAAGGCTTTCATAATGGAGTACATTTATTTTTCATAATTAGGGTACTTATGGACAACATCGGATAGTGTCTAACTATGATAGGCCACAGGGCAGTCATGCTGAGTGAGAAATGCACTCATAGCATAATCTGAATCATTTGTCTCGATCTCAAAGACTTATTACAAGTCTAGTAATGAAAGTATTGGGGATGAGCATAAGCACTAATTCAAATCATCAAATGTTTCTTGTTGGGACATGCCCCACAAAAAAAATTGCTTACCACCATGCCTGGTTACTTGGCTGAGGGCCCATGTAGTATGGGAGAATCCTAACACGAACCTGCGATAGAAATTGGCAAGGCCTAAGAAGCTCTAAAGCTCAGTGAGTGTGGTTGGGGATGGCCAATCATGGATGACCTGGATCTTGTTTGAATCCACATGCACACCATGCTTATCAATGATGTAGCCTAGGTACTAGACCTTGTCTATGCCAAAGGATCATTTTTCCAAGTTGGCATATAGTTGGTGTTGTCGCAGGGTGTGCAGAATATGCTAAATATTTTTTAATTGTTATGCCCAAGACTTGATGTAGTTGAGGATGTCATCTAGATACACCACTACAAAAGTATTGGTGAAATTTTACAGGGTATCATCCATCAGCCTCATGAAAATTGTTTTTTCATTTTTCAAACCAAAGGGCATGACTAGCCATTCAAAAATACCTTCTTTTGACTTGAAGGAGGTCTTCCATACATCTATCTACTCTATTGGGACCTGGTGGTAGCTAGAATTCATATCAATCTTATTGAAGTATTTGTCCCCCTTGACATGATCAATCAGGTTGTCTATTCGGGGAATCGGGTACCGATTCCTGACTGTGGTTTTATTTAGGGCCCGGTAGTCAATGCAAAGTCATAAGGTCCCATATTTCTTCTACACTAGAATGATTGGGGTCCCACGAGATGATGAGCTAGGACAGATGTGCCCCTTGTGGAATGGTTCTTGGATCTATCACTTGATCTCCTCATTCTCTAATAGAAAGTGACGGTAGATTGGCCCATTGGGTAGTTGTGCATTGGGGGTCAAATCGATGGGATGATTGACCTAATAGTGCAGAG
Organism: Picea glauca; assembly: GCA_000966675.3. Taxonomy (NCBI): domain Eukaryota; kingdom Viridiplantae; phylum Streptophyta; class Pinopsida; order Pinales; family Pinaceae; genus Picea; species Picea glauca. The sequence continues at coordinate 196,775 of JZKD02S2296657.1, read as the reverse complement.
GTACTCATGTAGGTGAGGATAAGATATCTTTGTATTCCTCCATGACATTATCCACTTACTTCTATTTTGTGGAGAGGTCAGTCGTGGAGGCCTTGGATGTGGCTAGAATCTTTCACTCGCTCTGAGAGTGAATTGCGAAAAAGACAAACTTCTCGGTCTGAGAGATGACGTCCCTACATTACTAGGAAGAGATCAAGAAAATAACACCAGATGGGACTTCCTCGGGTATATTGTACAATTTCCTATCCAAAGTAATAATAACACTATGAAGAATAGACTCATACAAAACATGAAGTTTCCATAAATAACGTTTTTCCAAAATAACATCACAAACTTCAAGAGGAGAAACATCACATAATACCTCATCTTTGAAGGGATTGATGTCATACAATAGGAGGAACTGTTGGCTGACGTGTAGGTCGCTTCCTTCACGGAGCCATCCAATGGTGCAGAGATGGGGGTGTGGCATTATCAAGAGGGGTATTCACTTGACGATATCTGCTAAGATGATTTTCTTCTAAATGTCACTATCAACGATGACGTGTAAAAAGGTGCCTTTCACCCACATCTATGAATGAAAGAGGTGCTTGCCTTCCTTTGGCTCGTCTGGTTCACCGGGATGGATATTGGTGGTAGAAATGTGGCACTGAGTTCTTTTTCAATGATCCATATTCTCCTTTTTGGTTCTGACTCAAAGTTATAACCTGCATCTAATTAATAGGCTTTCACCTTATCCACCAACGACTATTTTGAGTAGCAATCAATAGTGTTATGCAAGGGGCTCTTATGGAAGTCGCACTAATTCCCGAAATCTTCCTTTGTCCTTCCGATGTCCTTATTTACTTACATCTTAGAATGTTTTTCCTAAGGATGTCCATATTTTCTTTGTCATTTATTCTGCAGATTGGGGCTACCCTTTCCCTGCTTTTGTTGTGAGGGGTTCCAAGGCCCAAATTGTCGCATCTTTTTTTTAAGCTTCTGCTCAATTTTGATAACATATCAATAGGATGTGCCTAAGGACAAGATGTCTAGAAACTCCATTTTGTCTTGGATGTATCTATGCAAACCACCACCATACTTGAGAACCAGATGTTTCTCAAAAGAGTTTATACCTAGCCTGGTGCACAAGGCATGGAAGATATTTCTGAACTCTGAGACTTCTTGGTCTCTTTCCTACCGCAGTGCGATCCATTTTGTATACAGGTCGTCATAACTTCCAATAGGGTAGTATTGTTCCTTAATAGCATCATTGAAGGACTCACAAGTGACCATGACTGTAAATAATGAGGGTTCCTCTATTTCCTCTATCTCACTTAAAGTCTCCCACCAATATTTGACATGGGGAATGACTTTGAGGAGTGCAAAAGTAATATTTTCTCTATTCGAATATTTATGGACAGAAAAATACCCTTTTAGCAGATTCAACCATTTGTCTATAGAATCTGTTTCTATATGACCTTCAAATATAGGAATATAAAAGTTGATTTTCATCTTGAATGAGGTGGCACCTCCGCTCGAGGAATATGTGTCACCTGTTGGTAGTCACCGAAAAATTTGTGCAAAGATATCGATCATCTCGTTCCTCTGTTGCATGATGGATTCCTTGAACAACATTCTAAGAGTATATCATGTCTCATTGTCTTTATTTTCTCTCGCCATGAGAGGCATCTTAGGCATGCGAGAGATTTTTTCCTCAAGAGAGAAAAGATCAAGTCCCAACTCTTTATACCTTGACCATGTTAGGGACATGCATTAAGAACGACAAGGAGTAGACAGCCCTGATACCACTGATATAGATTTTATGAGAAGAATAGAATGAATAGATATTATTATTATTATCACATAAACACAAGGAACAATAACAGAGATACAGTAAAAATGGATTTTATTCAATAAGGAAATATGTTGAAACTGTAAAATGCAGACTGAAAACAAGGTTGCTAGAATGGTAGCAGATTATCTCTGAGAAAAGATGTGATGATTGTTCTCATTGTCAAGAAGATGGTTACAATGAGGATATCCAATACTTTTTACAATAAACAGGATTGAAAAAACCCTCGACATTCAAAAACCTAACCGTAGGAGATGAAGCGTCAAAAGTCCTGTGGGCCCTATTGGAGTAAGTTAGTACATCAACTTCCCTGAGTCGTAACTTTTTCATATGATCTCCATTTTAGGCATGTGATAGCCCATTGGAAAGTTATATCCAAGGAATACACAGGCTTCCACCAAACTCTAACTCTCTCTATAATCTAATTGTGGTGAGCCCTAAAAACTGTTGTTTAGGGCCTCAAAACAACCCTAGAAGTTTGGGAGACGAAAACTAGAAAACAAATTACCAAACTGAAACATTGTTGAAATGAGCCAATTAGAATAGGTGGGAGGCCACTGATATCCATCTTGATCAATACCTTATTCCTCAGCAATCCCTTAGTATCACAGAAGGTCAACCATTGGAGTGTTGACTCCAAATGTCTAACAAACTTCCAAACTAGTCAATGGCGAGTGGCACCCTTGGAGCACGGAAGTGCATCTTGAAGGGCATGTCGCTTAAACAAAATTGTGAGTCAATAAAAATCTAAAAGTCCTAGAGGAGAAAATAAATTATTATACTTTGTTAGAAAATAGCATGCATTTTATAATTAAAAGTTATAAACTAGAAAACTAACAAAGAGTCTATGTCTAGATGTTTGCCTAAATAAAACACTAAAGGGGGTTAAGGGAATATGGTAAATTAAACCTAGTAAAGGAAGAATAGAAATAAGATTTAGATATGTGCACATGTTTGTGCATGTAATTAATAAAAATAGATTTTTAATTAAAAAAAAAAATGATGAGAGAATACGTTGTTCACATATAATTAGTATCATAAGTCAATAAACCACTAAATCCTAACTAAGAGAAGAGTCCTAATATAACTCGAAATGAAATTTAGTTAGGGGACACAATAAAAGAGGGATTGGGGAACTAAGAGATAATTAGGAGGAAAAATAGGCACTGATTGTGGGTGTGAGGGAAAATGCTTAATTATTTAAAATAAAAAGGGATGTAACATGTGCAACTTGGGGAGAGTGTGACATGGGTTATGGGTGAATAATCCTTAATTTAATTTTAAAAAAATAGTTGATTGTGCATGAGATGACATGTCTCAAGGTAATTTTTACTATAAAATAAATGGTGAGGAAGAGAGAAGGGACCCTATTGTTGGATGAATATTATGTTGTTGAAATTTTTATTGACTAGTTTACTTGTGGATAGTTGGGCTACAAACTTGTGCAAGAGGTGGAAGCCTCTCCTTGAGAGGGTAGGTTTGTGCTATTGAATTTTGGTTTTCCGTGTGTGACCCATTTGCGGCTCAAGGTGCTAAGGGGGGAGAAGAGTACCCATATAAATTGGATGGGAGGTATTGGTGAAGTCTTTGGATTGGCAAGTGGAAGGAGGGAGTCTAGCATAGAAATTCAAATTGAAGAGCATTGTTCATTTCAACAACTCTTGGTTATGGTACTTGATTGTATAATTATTTATTTTTAAATATTGATCGTGTTGAAAAGAATGGCCTGATCAAATGATTCAGAGTATCGCTGAATAGATACAAACATTTTACAATTGTGCTTTGTGATGATTGTTTACATCGATAATTAGAAAACTATATTTATTTGTTGACGAAATTGTGAGTACCAATTATTCATTATAAATTTAATTGAATCTAGCATAGTTGTTCTCACAGTACCAAATTAGATGTTTACTACCAACATTATTCTGTATAAGTTAGATGTTCAAGAAAATTATGGGTGTGGTTCTTTCCATTGCTTTTGATGTAAGATCTGAAAAACAAAAGTTACTTAAAAAATTATATTTGGGCTAAAGATTGAATTATTTTACTACACTGCATTTGTGGTAGAATTGATTTCCCTTGAAATTACGATAACCAAATCTTGTGGTTAATAAGTGTTCTTCTATGCACATATTAGCATTTTTCTTTTTACAGTAGGAGTGATTTATAACTAATTAAGAATTCAATTCCCTGATGAATCGTATATTATAATCTTGATGGTAAATGAGAATATAGAGAATTGTACTATTATAGTTGTATTTATCTTTTGATTTGAAATTATACATATGTTTCTACTACAAGTGTGAAACATAGATATTTGGTATAACTATTGTATTGTAAAAATAAATCTAAGTTTTCTATGATAAGTGTACAGGAAAAATTCAAATTGTCCATTAAATGAACCCAATAGAATAGAACGATTTTATCTATTTGAAGAATTTCCTTCACATATATTGAGTCAGTTAAATTATCCCAGAAAAAAAATTGTAGATGAGATGGGTATATTGTATATTTCTCTTATGCAATGAATGTAGTAGGTCTATATAAAATAATCTTATAATTTAGTATTCGTGTAATTTCAGTAAGTGTTCATTGTGTCATTTCTAAGAATGAGTGGAGTTTTGATTTGGGTGGTCGTTAACAATTAAACTCTGGATTCACCTATTCTAATTTTTCTTCAAATGGTGGTGTTAGAAAAACAGGACCATGAAGCAATAAAATAAAACAAATGCAGAAACAAAACACAAAATATACACAATACAATAGAGACACAGATTTATGTGGTTCACCCAGTGTGGGCTATGTCCACTAGAGAAATTTCTAGGTTCTTCCTTTATTATTATCCCACAGAGGGGGTACCCCCCCCTCTACACTCCCCCGCGTGGAAGAGTGTACATACTTCTAGGGTGTAAATACTTCATGGGGTATAAACACGGCTGAATGTAAAAGACCTCTGAATCAGGAAGATAATCAGGCTCCACAACCAATAATCTCCCACTTGGAGACTGATCTCAACAACTCCATCGTTGTTGTTTATGTTGGACTCTGAACCTTCTTGGACTTGGAAAATTTCTCATCTTCATCTTCATTCTTGAAGACCAACTGAAAATGAGTAGGAACTCAGTTTCTCCCTGGTTACTCCCTTTGTTAACATGTCTATAGGATTTTGGCTAGTGTGTATCTTTTCCAACTTCAAATGTCCATCTTCCAAGGCAGATCGTATGAAGTGGTACCTCAACTGTATATGCTTAGTCTTTGAATGGAAGGTTGATTTATTTGTAAGATGAATGGTGCTCTCACTGTCACAATACAACTTTCTATTCTCTTTCTTCTTTTCTAGTTCCTCCATAAACCTCTATAACCAAATCATCTCTTTACTAGCCTCTGTAGCAGCAACATACTCTACCTCTGTTGTTGAAAGTGCAACAAACTTTTGTAGTTTTGAAATCCAACTTACTGTTGTTCCACCTATAGTTAACACATACCCTATGGTACTCCTCCTACTATCTTTATCACCTACCTATCTGAATCAAGATATCCTTGCAGAACAGTTTCTGAACCTCCAAAACATAATGAATGATT
>JZKD02S2296657.1:161047-174306 GCA_000966675.3 Picea glauca | reverse complement strand
ATATACCTCAAATTATTGTCATTGTAAATTAATGGTCTTGATAATTGTTGTAATAAATAGTGCATAAGTTTTTTTTAAGAAAAAATAAGAAAATTACTTCGTTATTTATACTTACCTTTGTGTCATGAAATGAGGGATGTTACATATGGTATTAAAGAGGCTTCAAATCTGTGACATCGAACCCGTTACTCTTTCCATTTTTTTTATATTGATAATTAAATATGTATCATTAATATAATTTGAAATTGTTCCATGTAGGTATCATGGTTAGAGAATAGAGGATGAGCAGACATCGGGGTGTAGGAGGAAGAGGTATGGTACATCTGAGCACATCCACACCAGAGGGATCTTCTTCACTGGGAGAAGAAAAAACTATTGAACAGGAACATGTGGCAGTGGGAGATGTGGTAAGTATGATGAGATCCTTTCAAAGGATGTCAGAGGCATTGATCAATCTCCTTGATCGGGATAAGTGTAGAGAGTTTGTTCCCAATGAGGGATCACAATGCCCTCCAATAATTAATAACAGTGTTCATAGAGAATATGGCAATGTTTTTTTCACTGCATAATTACACCTCCAACATAAAGGTCTGCATGGTGATCTTTCAGCTGAAAGGGAGTGCACTTATTTGGTGGAAGACACTTTTGTTACAACAAAACATGGACATTGAAGATATGTTATGGGAATTGTTTGAGGAACGGTTCCGAGAGAGGTACTTATCTTATGAGTTCATTGAGCGCTACTTTAATGAATTCAACGCTTTATGACAGGGAAGTCATACAGTAATAGAGAATGAGGCCAAGTTCATGGAGTTTCTCAGATACGCTCTACATCTAAACATTGAGAAATTAAAGGCTAACAATTTTGTATTTGGTCTCAACTTCAACATATGTGCTAAGGTAAGGATCTTAATACCTCAGACTTTGCACAATTTAGTTCAGAAGGATATTATTTCTGAAGAAGAGTTGAACAGTGGGGGTCAGGGAAGGATTTCTTCTAGACAAACAAGGCATACACCACATCGAGCACCACAGCAGCAAACACTTGTTAGGAAGACTTTTGGGCACCATGATACACCCAGAGGACTTGTGTTTTCTAATCCACGTAGGTCGACTACCAGTTAGATTAATTTTTATAGAGAACCACCACAACAACATCAACGTCATCCTCAACAACAACAAAATTCTAGATCTTTTCTAGAGAACAGATCGGGCCTCAGAACCCTAAACCAACATATTATTCCTCTAGAACTAGGAGAACTGGCCCTAAGAACGGATGTTGGACTTGTGGAGAGCCACACTACTAGAGATATTTTCCTATTGATAATGCAAGAGTTGTTGGCATAGATGATTTTAGGGGCTAAATTTCGCTCATGGGATAATTTTCCATGGTTTTTCCAAAATCGAGATTCGCTATTTTAAAAATGATTCGCCCAACTTTTATATGATAAAATTATTTTACCTTAAAAATCGCCAAAAAATTATAAAAACTATATAAAATCCTTAGAAATTTGAATATTTTTACAAAGATATCGCCAAAGATTTATAGTTGGCATATAAAGGATTAGTAAGATTCGCCAAGGTTTCTACATTTTAAAATAAATTTCCATCCTTAAAATCATCCTTGGTTGTTGGATCATAAGGACATATGACAGTGGGCGATTTGGGAAAGGCCCATAGGATTCATGCAGAGGTTAATAACCACCAGGACGAGCATCTCTATAGTACTCGAGACTTCAGGTACGATAGTTTATCAGTAGTTTAGTGTTTTTATAGATCCAGGAGCTACTAAGAGTTTTATATCTAGTGGTTCGCTTAAAATAATTAAGGTGAAGGAAGTCAAACAACATGAGTTTAGATATGTAGAAATGGCATCTGGTGCCAAGCAAAAAGTTGGAGGAAAAGTTAATAATTGTAACGTTAACTTGGGTGATTTCGTCACAAGTGTAAACCTGTATGTCACAATATTGGGATCTTAAAACATTGTGATTGGAATGTATTGGTTAGAATCGCACAATGTAACATCCCGCTCTTGCGCTCACTGAGTGGACTTATTCTTTGAGGACACCTGCATGCAAGTAATCAAGTTCATTATAATATTGGTTGTTTTGATTATGATTATGAGATATTGTGGAATTTATGATATGTCATTTTGTTGTATTTACATCGACAGGTGTTATGGGATGGGTTCTCCTGAGTGTGTAGGACTCTAGACGTTAGAAGATTTCAAGGCATCGATGAAACCCCTTGTACTCTGGATCGAGTCATGGAGTGGACTGTTAGGGTTTGAATGTTTTTGATGTGACATATGTACATATGATTAGATATTATGATGTTGATTGTTATTGCTGACATGTTTCGTTGATGGATGCAGTTTGACGATAACTTGTCGACCAAACTCACATTTGGAGTAAAGGGGTCATGCACGACAACCAGAGACATTGAGGGAGAGGTGTGGAAGCAACCTTGCCACATCCTACTAGCACTCTCGTTGTGGCTCGAACTGTAGGTTAATGATTACCTAGTTTGAGAAAACCCATGATGTCAGGAGGGAAGACTGTGACATTTTATATTGATGATTCTAAGGGGCACACAATAAGGTAGGTTCCTTATTCCTTAGAGGCCCTTAGTCTCCCACAAGATCACCTGACAAAGTATTGACTCTAGGGGTTTGACGTCTACCAAATTCAGTCAAGAGGTGAGTGGAACCCTTGGAGCACGTAGCGCGTCTTGAAGGGAACATCGTGGAAGTAAAATGAAAAGAGATGAGTGGCACCCTTGGAGCATGTACTACGTCCTAAAGGGCATGTTGCAATTTTAACTAGGGTCAGTTAATAAACCTAGTGCCTAGAAAACTATGCCTCCTTAGGACCTGGTCTGCCTTAAAATAGATGATGGTATGAGTAAAATTTAATAACTAATCATTCCCTTAAAAACTGTCGCCCAACCTAGTGAAATTAAATCCCGGGTCTAAGTAGAACATGTGAACAATGAAAAAAAAACTAAATAGACATGTAACAAGAAGGGGGTAAAGAAAATTCAAACATTATTTATTAAAGTAAAAATTATAATGGAGGATTAAATTATTAAAAGGGTAAATGGTTGTTTTGTCTAAACTTGCTAATTCTGAACTTAGTTAAAAAGAAAAAGGGGAAACTTAAAGAAAAGGGGACACTTAAAGAAAAAGGGGAATGTCTAACTTAGTAGGGAATCTAGCCTTTGGAACTTTCTAATTGTGAGCTCAACTAGGATTTAAGTAAGGTGTAAGTAATATAAGAAATGTAAGGGAATAAACGGACACCGAGGAGCGTTTTTAGGAACGCTTTTAGGTGGTTGAGGGAAATAGGAAAATTAATTAATTAATTGATTGATTTTTTGGTGCAACTAGGGGATAGGGAGACATGTGTATGGGGGAGGTTTTTCCTAATGAAATTTAATAAAAGGAATCTAATGAGGGTTTGGGAAACTAATGACTAAGAAAAATCTATAAAAAGGATGGCGAAGGAGGAGTATGGGGACGTCTAGTTTGTGTAAGGTTATGCTGCCAGAATTTTATCTTGATTGAATTTCTCTTGTGGGAGTTGGGATACCCAGCTCGGGTAACGAGTGGTAGCTTGACCTTGCGAGGCAAGATGGGAGCTAGCATTCTCTGGTATTGTGTGTGTGACCCCTTTGTGAGTCGGGGGGATCAGGGGAAGAAGATTACCCCTAGCGTTTCCTGGGAGGTATCGGTGAGGTCTCATCGGTTAGAAAGCGAGAGATGGACGGAGCGCATGTGGGACAACAACTACAAAGCATTCACATTTAACTATGGTACACATGTGTATAGTTTTTATTGAATAGTAGTTAATTTTTTGTATATGAATCTCTGTAACGTCGAATCACGCATGCGTAAATTGTGTTAAATTTCAATTGATTTTTTTTTTTATGAATTTTTAGCATGTTGAATGCACGCATCTATAGTTCTGTTGATAGACAGTTAAATTCTGGTTCTGCACCTTCTTGGTTCACCGATAGATAGAAATGTTCCAAAACTTATGTTCGGTTTTTCTTAATTAATAGTATATTCTGTTAGTAAAATGATTATGTTCTCTTGTTAAGATTTATAGTTGTGATCCTGGACTAATCTACTGAGATTCCTATATAACAAGTCCATTGTCTATTTTCCTTTAGCTACGGTAATCTAATTCATTACTTCTAAAACCCTATAATACCACCAAAATTTATGCCTAGTTGGGAGGCTTTGTGTTGTAAGGTTTATTCTAGTTGAGTATTGAGGAATGTTTACTGCAAGAGAAATGTGGGCTCTCGATCCTTGGTATGTGTTCATTTTTATTTATGACTAATAAACATATCGAAGAACGTTTCTTGTAGACCCTACGTCTTCCTGTCCCTAGTGGTAATTTTAATTACAATTATGACTCCATGCAGCAACGATTATGGTTGCGGGTATACCCATGGTTAATCCGTTAATATTTATAGGAGTGTTAATCCGTATTTTTATTATAGGACATTTGAATCCAATGGTTTATTGAATGTCTGGTTTGTTCCGGTATTTGTAGTAGAGGATTGCAACTGTAATGCATGTAATGTAGTCAATGATTAACCGTTGGTACTGTCATTGTCTGCCACCTTAGTTGACTTGGAAGACCTTGTTTCAATTCGATTCTATCAGGAAACGAGTATAGTCTAGATCATTATCTTCACAAAACCTTTTTGTTCTTGAGTCTGATACAAAGTTACACGCTCTACTTGATTGGACTTAGACTTTCCTCAGTTGCACAAAAGTCATATATGCTTATTGAAGGATTAAACTAGGTTGATCGAGTTTTGATTGGAGGAGACAAATTTGTCAGTGTTTTGATTGAAACGATGATTTGAGTTGGAAGTGGATGATTTGATTACATGCTTTGGAACTTGATAAATTATGGTTGGTGGTATGCATTCGGCTAAATTTGGGAATCTGTTTTTCTGAAGGTTGTCGCTTAATAAGTTTTAAAAATGAAATGTTGGTGGTTTAATTATAGTTGTGATAAACAAGCTCTACATGGAATTTTTTCTTGTTGGGAAGTTTTTAAAATGAAGAAACCAATGGAATCTATGGGAACATGTGGAATCATCGACATTGGTTATATTTAGCAGCGAATATTGTTCAACGATTTACTGGCTTAACACCGGTTTAAATTTTGGTTGGGATAGAAAGTGGCGAGTTTGTTTATGTCTGGGGCTGGGTGCGTGGAAATTGGTGGGTCTCCCTTTTTATTTATTTGCCTTTAACATTTTTGAGATCGTTAGAAAGGAGCACCGTGTTATTAGTCATGATTCTGACAAGTGGCGGCTCCATTTTCTTTTTAATTGTTGAATTTTTTTTTATCTTAACGCTTTGGGAAATTGAGGAATGGCGTCACACTAAACTTAACGCACACTATTGTTTTAGCTTAACGCGCACTAAAATTTTGCAGTGTATTTGTTTTAACAACACACTAAAACGAGAATAGTAGGGACAATCGTGTGATTTTAAATCCCTTTTATAGTTGATGATTGGAACAACTCATTATTATAGGAGCTTGTGAGTGGCATCTTAGTTTTTAGTTACTTTTAATATTGCTTTTAATAAATGATGATTGTAATAAAGCATGGTAATAAATGTTGTTTCTAATAAAGGATTTTTTTTTAATAAAGCATGTAATAATGATGATTTTAAGAAAGCATGGTCATAAATGATGATTTTTAATAATAAAGAAGCATGGTTTTATGTTGAGAAATAAGTTCTTAAGGTTAAATAAAAATTTATTAGTTGTGTGATACTTAATTCCTAACGATGTTGAAAGGTTGTATTTTAAAATAGGGGATATAAAAAGTTTATTACTTGATTTAAGAATGAAATCCTTATCGTGATTGTCTAGTCACATTGTTAGTCAATTATAACTTAGCTAAAAGTTGTACCTTATAAGGTTTACAGGTTTCTTGTTTAATTTGAGCTAGGAGGGTAAGGGAAGTGTAGCTAACTTTCTCCGATTAATGAAACCCCTTCGAAATGAAAAGGTATGAACGCCACTAGAAGGTTTTTATACGCTATGATCAGATGGTGAAGGGTTACCTTGTGCTTGAGTTAGTATTTATGTTGGTAAAACTATTAATGATTACTTCCAGACCGTTGTGTCAATTAAAGGCATATTTAATGTAGTCACCTTGCATCATGTTTTAGCTTGTGGTTGAGTGCTTGTTTATAGTTTACCTATAATGTTGATAGTAAGTTGGGAATTATACCGCGTTGGATTTGTATCATGCTTGGAGTTTTAGAATTTTTTGTTTTCTCCTTAGTTACTATCACACTTGTTGCAATGTGGCTACATGCTTTCGTATGAATGGATAATTGCGTGGATTGATCGATAGGTGTTGATGTTAACCTGGCTTGGGGTGATATGCTTCCTGATGATGATGAGGATGTAGACTTTGTAGTTTGTTGAAATGAAATTGTATTATGAAAATTTTTTGCGATTGTTTCTCACTCGCAGTGAAGGTTTATGTTACCATGACAATATTAGAATTTGGTTGCGTCTAGATGATCTTGATGTTGTCTTCTAATCTTAGTTGTTTTTATTCCTTGTTGATTGACTCGTTGATGTTGCTTCAACTGCTTGTTGCGATAGTATGATAGATTGTTATGTTATGTGTGTTGGAGTTACTTCACACACACCTAGGATTTCTTTTTCCTAAGGTTTTTATTTGTTTATTAGTCATAATTAGTCATTATCCAATCTCCTATATTTTAGGAGAGAATATTCCACCCAGAGAATATTCTCTTTCAGTTCACACTTCAGTTTGACTAGTTGAGTTGAGTTTAGACGTTTCATTGGGATCATCACCATGTAACATTGGGATCATCACCATGCTAATTCCAACTTGCCTTGGTATCATCACCAAAGTGGCACATTAGCCTTGATTCCTTGATTTAACTCCTCACTACTTTATGTTTAGTCAATTAACTGAAGACTAGTTGACTAGTTAACTCAACTAGGTGGCAGTTCACTCTCGTAACTACCTAAGAGACTAGAATAGGTGGAAGTTCACTCCCATAACTGTTGGTGTGTGTCCAAATCACTCTATACCAACACTATGGTGAATTGGTTCACCTCAAGTCGAACTCATTGAGTTATACATAGTATATCATGTGTAAATTATTCATTATTCAAAATGGTTAATGAGAATTCTTCCATTCTTTCTCTCCTTCTTCTTCCTTTTCCAATTATCTCTACAAATGTGTGTATTATTGTTTAGCTAGATATATTATGTGAAGGTTCAACACATTTACATGGTATCATAGCTAATGGAGTGCTAAGCAAAAGCTACACCCAAAAAAAAATTGCAGGTACAAAAGATTGAAGACAACAGAAAGATGGAATTCCAAAAAGAATTCATTCTTACACCTTACAACTATTTTTCATGGAAGGAGAAAATAGACATACATCTCCAATCTAGAGGGTTTTATAGGTTAACCATGAATACAGATACAGAGCTGACATTAGCCATAGAAAAATCCAAGTACTTAAATCGCATGGATGAGGCACTCAGAACAATTTACAGTCTTATTTCTCCCGATCTCCTTTTTCATACATCTTCCTGTAAGACTCCCAATGAAGCCTGGACCATCTTGGAAGGGCTCTTTGGAAAACAATATGAGATGAGGGGACACATGTTGGAGGTGGATCTTCTCACATTGGATACAAAAAGCTTTGATAATATCCAATATTTCTTTACAAAATTCAAGGATTTACTGTCTCAACTCAAAGCTTGCGGGATTGATAAATCGAAGGAGGAGAAAAAAATGTTTATCACCATTCTCTCCAAGCTTGGACCTGAATTCTATGTATTCGTATCCACATTCCATACTGTCAGATTCACCTCTGGAGCCACCTGGAAGATGCCTTCTCTTGAGGACTTTATCGAGTCCCTGACACAAGAGCAAACCAAGCTCATCAACATGGGTGCAATCAAAGGCCCAAGGGCGCATGCACTCACTATGCATGATGGCAGCCACAAATATCAGAAATCTAAAGATAAAGATAAGTGGAAATCTCATGCACATACGAAGAAGGAAGGGTACACAAAACCCTTCAGCGATGCCTCCGGATCCAAAGGAGAAAAGGGAAGAAAAGGAGAGAAATGCACATACTGTCACAAAGGATTCCATTTGGAATCTGCATGCATGCAAAAGAAAATAGATCTGATGTCTCAGATACTTCAGAAAAACAACCTTGGAGATCGCATCCCCGAGAGTGCAAAGAAGAAGAAGCCAGAAGATCTAAATTCCAAAAAAGGAAATTCTAGCCATGCCTTGATTGCAATCAATACCTCTCATGATGCTTGGATCGTAGATTCAGGAGAATCACATCACATGGATTCCTTAGAAGCAGTCTATTCTTCTTTGGATGAATGAAAAGGTCCTCCTATTCTGATGGGGGACAACTCTTCTATCAAAGTCATCGGTAAAGGAAAGATTGAACTCACCAATGGAAGCTTCGAGAACATGTTGCATGTTCCCAAGCTTTCTGTCAACCTTCTCTCCATGTATTAGATGACGAATTATGGAACCGGAAATAAATTCATATTCACAACAAATTATGTGGACATCTACGACATGCAAACCAACTCCAGGGTTGCTACCGGTGAGGTAAATCATCAGTCTAGATTCTATACATTTTCTGAATTCATTGAACCTAATTCTGCTTTACTGCTTACTCATGTTGATGGAATTAGTAGGATATGACATGAAAGGTTTGGATATTTGAATTTTAGATACATGAAACAACTTAGAAAGAACAGATTAGTTGATGGTCTACCAGACATCCTCTTCTCCAAGGGAGTATGTGAGGGATGTGTTCTCGGAAAACACCCTCAAGAGAATTTTTTCAAAGGAAAGTCTCAACGAGCTTCCGCATATTTAGATCTGATCCACAGTGACCTCATGGGTCATTTTATGCATCCATCGATCAACAAAGTGATGTTTTTTCTCATTTTTGTTGATGATTTCTCACGTTTTACTTGGATCTACTTTCTCAGGCAAAAATCCGAGGTCTTTCAACACCTCAAAGATTTCAAAGCTTTGGTTGAGACACAATCCGAAAAGAAGATCAAAGTCCTCCGAACTGATAATGAGGGAGAGTATGTGAATCATGAGATTCATAATCTTTTCCACGAGGCAAGGATTCAATTGCATCATACAGTTCCCTACACTCTGCAACAACACTGAGTTTTCGAGCGAAAAAATAGATCTCTAAAGGAGATGGCATCTTGCATGTTGCATGCAAAGTCACTACCACAGAGACTATGGGCCGAAGCTCTTAACTGTGCAACTTACATCCAAAACAGATATCCTCATAGATTTGTCAAGGATAAGACCCCCTATCATGCTTGGAGCGGCCTCAAATCGGAAGTGGCCCACTTTGGCATTTTTGGTTCACGTGCATGGGCCCGGATTTCCTCTGAAAAGTGGAAGGCACTTGATCCATAGAGCACTGAGTGCATTTTTGTTGGATACCCTGATAGTGTGAAGGGATGCCGGCTTATTAATCTTTCCTCAGACCAACTCATCATCGAGCGTAGTGTCTAATTCAAGGAAAGTGTCTCACATTTACCTCAGTAGTCGCACACAGACACCTTCACTCTTCCACTTGTCTGAGATGATGAGCATGCACATGTTGACTCTTATTCAGACACGAGTTCTGATTCAGAGGACTCAGATAATTCAGATTCAGATTCAGTATAGTTAGATGTAGAGTTAGAGAATCTAGATGCAATCGCAGAGCCAGAGCAGAGGCCCAAGTGGGCACAAACTACTCTTAAGGATGCAGATAATCTCATTGGTGATCCAGTCGATACTAGGAGGACTCGATCTGATTTCGAGGAGCCTCCTATTGCACTCACTTCCACTGAACCATTTCCTTTGAGGCATATTTTCTTGGTTCAGTCTTCAGATCCACAGTCTTATGGTGAGGCTACTGGAAATCCCTTTTGGGAATCCACCATGCAGGAGGAGTACAACTCCCTCCTCGAGAGCCAGACTTGTGATCTAGTTCCCCTTCCTTCTGGGAGGAAACTTGTCAGATGTAGATGGGTCTACAGGCCCAAGAGCGAAGTGGATGGACAAATCAACAGATACAAAGCCAGGCTTGTTGCCAAAGGCTTTCAGCAGGTTCATGGTATTGACTATGATGAGACCTTCACTCCAGTAGCGAAGATGGATTCCATACGATTGACACTTGCCATTGCAAGAGCCAAGGGATGGGAAGTCCATCATATGGACATGAAGAATGCATTTATTCATGGTGATATCTTTGAGGAGATATACATGGAGAAGCCCCAGGGATTTATGCAGGACTCATCTTTGGTCTATCGACTGAATAAGTCACTTTATGGCCTCAAGCAGGCTCTGAGGGCATGGTATGCCAAGATGGACTCCTACCTGTTGTCACAGAACTTTGTACATTGTAAATCAGACCCAAATGTATACATTCTCAGGATGGTTGATTCACTTCTACTTTTAGTTTTGTATGTTGATGATTTTTTGATCACCGGTTGCTCGACTTCAGCGATAGCTATAGTCAAGAGGATTCTTCATGACAGGTTTTTGATGACGAACATGGGTCCACTACACTTCCTCCTTAGACTTGAGATTAGTCAGGATGCATCAGGCATCAAACTGTCTCAAGACAAGTATGCACGAGATCTCCTTAAAAGACTTCACATGACAGACTGCAAGTTTTCTCTGACTCCTTTCCTATCAGGAATCAAACTTGAGGATGGCGGGGAGACTGCACTGGTTGATAGCACACTGTATAGACAGCTAGTGGGGAGCTTTTTGTATCTCACACACTCCAGACCAGACCTTTCGTATGCAGTTGGAAAAGTTTCTAGGTTCATGGAGGAGCCGCATGAGCTACATTGGAAATATGTGAAGCGTATCCTTCAATACATATAGGGCACCATCACCTTTGGGATTCATTATGCAGCAGACTCTACATTATATCTCATTGGGTTTAGTGATTCTGACTGGGCTGGCGATAGCATTGATCACAATTCCACATCTGGTTACTCACTCAGTCTTGGTTCTGGGCCTATCTGTTGGTCGAGCAAGAAGAAAGATGTCATTGCTCTATCTTCAGCCGAGGAAGAGTACAAAGGGGTAGTTAACATAACCATTCAGGCTATGTGGCTACAACATTTTCTCATTGAGTTGGGCATTCAGTTTCATTCGCCAATCGTCATCTAGTGTGACAACAAGAGCACTATGAAGTTCTGCAGAGATCTAGTTCAGAGGAAATGGATGAAGCACATCGAGATCCACATGCACTACATCCAAGACTTAGTACACGAGGGGATCATCGAATTACATTTCTATCCTTCAGCAGAACAGATGGTAGACATTTTCAGGAAGACCTTCACTGAGTAGCAATTCCATTCTCTGTGAGGTCATCTTGGAGTGAAGGACATAGTTTCCTAGCAACTATAGTTCTTCTTTTTACATACATTGTACCTTGAGGGGGGGTTTTTCCCATGAGGGTTTCCCTCTTTCCTCACTTTATTTTCAGTGTATCTTTTGTACTTGGGTACCTAACATGGCCTCGTTGCCAGGACCCAATATTTATTTTCACCATAGTGATGTTCACGGGGGGTGTTGGAGCTACTTCACACACACCTAGGATTTATTTTTCCTAAGGTTTTTATTTGTTTAATAGTCATAATTAGTCATTATCTAGTATCCTATATTTTAGGAGAGAATATTCCACCTGGAGAATATTCTCTTTCAGTTCACACTTCAGTTTGACTAGTTGAGTTGAGTTTAGACATTGCATTGGGATCATCACCATGCAACATTGGGATAATCACCATGATAATTCGAACTTGCCTTGGTATAATCAAGTATTAGCCTTGATTCCTTGAGTTAACTCCTCACTACTTTCTATTCAGTCAGTTAACTGAAGACTAGTTGACTAGTTAACTCAACTAGGTGGTGGTTCACTCCCGTAACTGCCTGAGAGACTAGAATAGATGGAAGTTCACTCCCATAACTGCTGGTATGTGTCTAGATCACTCTAGACCACCACTATGGTGAATTGGTTCACCTAAAGTCGAACTCATTGAGTTATACAGAGTATATCATGTGTAAATTATTCATTA
Organism: Picea glauca; assembly: GCA_000966675.3. Taxonomy (NCBI): domain Eukaryota; kingdom Viridiplantae; phylum Streptophyta; class Pinopsida; order Pinales; family Pinaceae; genus Picea; species Picea glauca. The sequence goes on along the minus strand of JZKD02S2296657.1, from coordinate 162,126 downwards.
TTCAAAACGTTTAATGAGAATTCTTCCATTCTTTCTCTCCTTCTTCTTCCTTTTCCAATTCTCTCTACAAATGTGTGTATTATTGTTTAGCTAGATCTATTATGTGTAGGTTCAACACATTTACAATGTGTTGCATGATTGCGTGTGATGTGTTCATCATCGAGTTGCAATGTTTGAGTGTATTTTCATTATTACTTTCCTACAAAAAAAAAATTGTACATGTTTTGCGAGGCTTGTTGTTGTAACGATGGGGTTCCTTACATATGGTATCAAAGTGGGTTCAACCCTGCGACTGTGGATATCCACTCCTTCCACTAAATTAATCCCTTGATTTATACTCAACGCTAATTGAATTATTAACCTGTCCTTGTGTTGATCACAGTTGGAGGACATCGTAGAGATTTGTGATGTGGTGCCAGGGGAGGAGGCGTGATGCCTCCAGTAGAACCCACACCAGAGGGGCCCAATCCCCAAGGAGAATAATAAGTCTTGAGCATGAGATTATTGTCGCACGGGATGCGTTGGGTCTGATAGGGTCCTTCCAAGGAAATGACATAGGCCTTGACTAACCGTATGTACTGAGTTAAGGCCAAGGAGCATGTACCCCTGAAGGGTTCACAACGTGCCCCTGCGAGTACTGGTAACATTCATGAAGAACTTGAGAAGGTTGAGTTTGCGAGTTCACAAGTTCCACGAATGTCTCATATACCAAGGCATGGCTGGAGAACAAGGCAATGTGCTTCACGCTTCGTGGGTAAGACCTCGAGCAAGAAGGTTCACATGGAAATCTTCAGTAAAAAGGGGACCTCTCTTCTATGGTGGAAGACACTCCTACCTTAGCTAAACATGGTCATCAGAGCTATGTTACAAGAAAATTTGAGGAACGGTTCCGGGAGAAGTAACATTTTTCATAGGAATTCATTGAGTGCCAGCTCGATGCGTTCAATGCCTTGCGATAGGGTGGTCGTACAGTGCCCAAGTACGAGGCTCATTTCATGTAGATTCTTTGATATGCTCCGCACCTAAATACCAATAAACTCAAGGTCAACAAGTTTGTTTTTGGCATTATCATCAAGATT
>JZKD02S2296657.1:80470-91438 GCA_000966675.3 Picea glauca | reverse complement strand
TTAACGCATCATAATGAAGGAAAAAGTTTTATCATCATAAAAATCCAGATCACTTGCGAGCAAGTGTCCTCAAAGAATAAGTTTGGTAAGTGCGCCAGAGAGGGATGTTACAATTGCAATATGACAAAAAAAATCAGACATTGCAACATGACGAACATAATAATGTTGCAATGTGATGAATAAATCCCTATCGTCGCAATGTGATTAACATAGCCCCGTCGTCATAATGTGACAAACATATCCATATTGTCACAATATCACGAGCATAGTAATATCACATTTTGACAAACATAGTAATGTCGCAATGTTACTAACATAACCTTATCGTCACAATGTGATAAACATATCCATGTCGTCACAATGTGATGAAAATGTATTATTGTCGCAATCTAACGAATATAGCCTCATCATTGCAATGTCATGAACATTGCCTCCTCGTCACAATGTGACACAAATATCATGACTTCATAATGTGAGAAACATTTCTAAATGTCGCAAGGTGACAAATATAACCCATTGTCGCAATGTGAAGTACACAACCTTATGTCACAATGTGGAAAACATATCCCAAGATTGCAATGAGATGACCATTTCCCGATGTCGCAATGTGACAAACATAACCCATTGTCAAAATGTGAAAATCATATTCCAATTCCATAATGTGATAAACAAAAACCCTACATTGCAATGTGATGACCATAAAAGTGGTTGTCATTTGAAAAACAAAACTGATGTCGCAATCTAAGGACAAAAACTTTCAATAAACATTGCAATTGAATAGTGCCATAGTAAACTATTGTTAACCATAATCAACATGGCCCAACATGGCTAACCAATAATCAACAAGGTCTCGACGTCACAATGTGTCAAACGTTTCTTAATGTTGCAATGTGATGAACATATACAGACGTCATGTAATACCCTCAAGAATTCAGATATTTAATTTTTATTTTTCTTAAATAAATTTCCATTTATGGAAATTTGTAGATGAGATTATTAAGACATTTAATTACTATATTTGTGACTTTTGAGCAAGAGTTTGAATTGCCAACTGTCCTCTTTGATGGATAGATGTATGAGACAAAACATTTTAATATATTAATGCATGAAAACAAGTGGAACAACCAGGTTAAAAATAGTTTACTATGACTCCATGAGTGTGGAACATGTTTGAGTTAACTCAGAGTTGATTTTAACAAGTGTCAAAAGTGGAGTTTTGTCACTGGCATCCCCTAAAAATCAGGAATTATAAAGCTGCGAATTTCCAAGGAGGGAAATGGAATGAAGAAAAAGTCTCAGGCAAAGAAAATAGGATGTATACAACATATGTGGGAGGCATGATGTTGTTTAGTATGTTGTGGAAAAGGACATTTCGTTGTGTGAGCACTTTTGTGTTAGGAAAATTACTTTATGAGTTGCTTAGAGGTACTTTTGGCTAAGGAGTGGAGCTCAGTTCACCCTTATGGATTCATGGTTAGACTAAGGGGTGATTAGAACAAGTAATATTGGTTGGTATTCATCTACACTTGGGTGGAACATGGTTGTTTCATTTGTTTCCAGCTTGACTCAAGATATGTATTTTATTTAACTAGTTCCTACTCATGTTGGATTGTTGATTTGTATGTTAGCTACATAATCAGATTTATATAGATATATGTATACTACATAAGCTAAAATAATTAATTTCATTACTCATGAAAATCATAATATGGAATTATACATTTTATTTCGAAATTGCGTGAAAGGAGATTTTAATATACTTTGTATAATCCCATGAAAATTAAACTCTGGAATACCTGAAAAAATTTATGCATTAAAAATAGGAAATACATATATATTCTTAGTTCTATAGAAATGCATAAATTAAGTTTATGTTGAGTAAATATGAGCACCTAAAGTAGATAAATGGGAAATTCTCTTAAAACTATAGAAATAAAACAATGATAAGTTAAACTGTATTTAAATTTCCTTTCTTGGTATTAAGTTACAGAATTTCCATAAGAACAAGATAACCTTGTTTTCTTGACTATATGTTCTTTTATTTGTTTCAGTTTATTGTTACAGATATGTATTTTCTACAAGATATATTCCTGTCGTTTTTCCTTGATCACTACATAAATAATAGAATACGTGAGTGAATTCATTACAAAATCTAAAGTGATTCTTCTTCTACCTGTGGTATAGATTATTCCAAGGTTATCAAGTTTATGTTTTTCACAAATGCAATGTGTGAAATTCATATTCTCGGAAAAGGGAAAAGAATTACAAGCCATTTATGTATACTAATACATATGTGATATCCAATAGATAGGGAACAAGCGTATATGGAGTATGGAAATATGTAAACTTCCATACGTGTTAATGAATTAAAAATAATAATTTACAAAGAGATAGACACATGAAAAAATAGTCTCATGGATAGATTTCCAAAGAAAAATTTAATTAGATTTATGACATTGGAATATTCGTCAAGAAACAAAAAAAAATTATACAAGTCAGATCCCATGTCCCTTTGAATAATAAAACTAGGAATGAGATTCCTCAAAGTGGAACCCGAGTACATTTTGTATGAAAATAATCCTTTGCGAATCCATAAAGGTGAGTTTTTAAACCTGCAAGACATAATGAAGAGAAATATTAATATAATCTTACTTAAGAAATTGGCTTGAGTAAAATCAAAGAAAAGGAAATGAAGAAACAAGGACAACCAAAACTTATCTCTGGTTAGAACTAGATCAAGTAATTTCCCACCGAAAATGAATAAGAGTCGAAGATGCATTCCACAAATCCCATCCTTGTTTGGAAGGGAAGTGACTGCTAAATATTTTGTAGATTCGGTACTGATAGTGCCCTGGCGAAGATAACTAGTTTTTTGAAGAAGACCTTGAAGTGCGGAAGGAGGAGGTGACCTGGTGTTAAATGATGGTTTCCCTCGCATTTCCAAAGAGAGACCCATCATTAGAATTTTATTCCATTCATTTTCTCGACAGTAAGATTATTTAGAAATTAATATAACATAATTGGAACATACATTTGAAGAATTTAATTGCAGGTAATATGGAAACAAATGGAAAACCATACGGTAAATATCATTTCGTGCAATAGGAAAATGCCTTTTAATGTGTTGAGTTCGCAATAAAGAAAATCGACATAGGAGACTTCAAAAAAAATTTCAGTTAAACCCTTACCGACATCTGTTATCCTCTATTATAGTTTCACAGACAAAATAAAGAACTAAGAGTGCAACAACAAATTACTATAGAAAAACTTGGACTTGTAAGTACAATACATTATACCCAAAACATATATATTCTAAACTAGAACTGGAGATTGGGATCACCATATTTAGAATAGAATCGATTATAACTCATGATGTTATGTGTTGCAGAAGGAAATGTTGATAACGGTATGAAATTTCCTTGCTACAGAGTTAACTCCCACTTAACATAATGGTACATTCTTTTGACCAGACGGAGACCATGAGATTTAATATGTGAAGAAAACCATTGCATAAAGACATATGTTAACCATTGGGAGATATTCCAATTCGACCTCCAAACTCCCCAAAGGAGAGACAAACCTGTAGATACGTAAAAGGGTAACGGAAACCATATTACCAGACTTTGGTTAATTGACTACATAACTTATAAAGGAAAACAAACCATCTTACCAGACTTTGGGTAATTGACTACATAACTTATAAGGGTGGACTCAATAGTAGGATTTAGAAAACTCATCCAAACTCGGAATCCAACTCTTGAATTTTTTGTTGTACAACTATTGAAATAAAGTAAGAGACAATAGTAGGGTGTATAAAATCTTTATCTTACCCTTTAAGATTCATAACTATACGTATACTTATAAGGTAAGTATTGACAAAATCCTTTCATAGTTTCAACCTAACAATTTTTTTTTATGGGAAAATAGGTTTGTTACATATGGTATCATAGATGTGGGTTACAACACTTAGGTCTAAGGGTATCACTAGAAAATATTATGTTAAATGAAAAATATAACAATTTTTTTTTTCATTGTTACAAATAGACTGTGTAAATTTTTTTTGCAACTATGTCAATGCAAAATGGAGAAGAAGGAAGACATGGAGGTATTAATAATCAATAACCTCCTAGAAACTCAAAACGTCACAACGAGAGTAGTTCAACCTAGGTATTGGAAACAATGAACAATCTTATCGTGGAATTACAAGTATTCAAATATGATAATGAAAAACTAAAGAAATCGTTGGAAGATCAACAAGAAATAAATGAGATGTTGTTACAAAGCATAGCAACGAAAAATATCCCAAAGGATAATTAAGTAGATGAGGAAGTTAGTAAAAAATCATCAAAGGATTCTAGCCATGGAACAAAAAAAAAAAACAACTCTTCTAATGACACACATATGATGGAAAAAAAAACATCTATAGTAAGAAAAAGAAAACAAATGGACCATTTATATGGAGAATTTAAGAAAATCAAACCTTCAACATTTGTTGGTGAGTCCGAAACTGGTGAAGAGGCAGAATCTTGGCTACTTGACATAAAGAAATACTTCAAGATTTACAATTACTCTAGTAATATGAAAGCACAGATGGCTATTTACAATCTGAAAGTTAAAGCCAGTATACAGTGGAAAGACCTAAAGCTAGCCAAAGGTCTAAAGGAAAATAAAATGGAATGGGAAGATTTAAAAAAATACTTTAAGAAAAAATACTTATTTGAAAGTTATTGTGAGAGAAAAACAAAAGAGTCTATGCTTTGAAGTTAGGAATGATGTCCATGGAGGATCTAATTACTAAGTTTATGGAATTGCTGAGGTTTGTGCCTTATATTAAAGATGAAAAGGTAAAAGTTCAAAGGTTTCTAAGTTGTTTACCTCAGTCATACAAGGACATAATAGTGTTTGATAACCCAAAAAGTTTGAATGAAGTACTGTGAAAAGAAAGAATATGCTATGATTAGTACAAACAACGAACTGAAAATCCAAAGGCATGGAGAGAAAATAAGAAAGAGAAACTCAATCAAAGGAAAAAGGGGTTTTAAACTAGCCCCATTTCAAAACATGTCTAAAGAACATCAAGAACATAACTCCTATAGAAATTCACCACAAGTGTAGGAAAAAAAGTTAGTTAATTTGGGATTCAAGAAACAAATGATAATCCTAGAGAACCATTGAAATGTTGGGGATGTGGAGAACTACATTTGTTGAGAAACTGTCCTTATATAAATGATGTAAACAAGACTATTAAGATAATATACGAATCTTCGACAGTTGAAGGTATTGGAAAAAGTATTCATATAATCAACGAAACTTTGGATGGCAGGCAAGCAGATCATCAATCCAATATTGTGGAGATTGAAGGTAAATTTCATAAAAAAAAGTATCAATTTTAATTGACCCTTGAGCTAGTTTAAGTTATGTTACCCCAACTTTAGTAGACTGAAACAAAATGAAGAAGGTAAAGCATACTAAATCCTGGTTAGTACAATTACCAACAAGCACAAAAAGAAAGATAACATAACTCATTATCGATTGTGTGCTAAATATAAGTGGATAGGATACAAATATAAACCTGAATGTATTACCTTTAGGATTTTATGAAATACTTATAGGTATGGAGTGGTTAGAAAAGAACAAAGTTATATTAAACTGTTATGAAAAATCATTTATATACAATGATGAAAAGGGAATATCAAGAACAATGCAAGGAATTAGTAAACTAGTTTTTGTCAGACAAATATCAGCAATGCAATTTAAAAAGTGCATTAGTAAAGGATGCAAAATATATGTTATCCAAGTAACAAATTTTCTACAAAAATAAAGAAAACCATGTTTAGAGGAATTTGTAGTTCTTCGGGGATTTGAGGCTATATTCGTAGAAGAAATACCGAAATTACCTCTAAGGAGAGAAATATATTTCTCTTTTGATCTACCACCTGGATCTACACCAATGTCAAAATAACCTTACAAGATGATTATTCATGAGTTAACAGAATTACAAATGCAACTACAAGAACTATTAGATAAAGAATATATCTGACCAAGTGTCTTGTCATGGGGAGCACCAATATTATTTGTAAAAAAGAAGGATGGAACACTAAGATTATGTATTGACTATCGTCAATTGAATAAAATGACGATTAAAAACAAGTACCCTCTACCCAGGATTAATTATTTATTTTATGAGGTCGGAAGAGCCAAAATATTCTCTAGACTGGATTTACAAAGATATAGACACATGACGAAATAGTCTCATGGATAGATTTCCAAAGAAAAATTTCATTAGATTTATGACATTGAAATATTCGTCGAGAAATAGAAAATTTATGCAAGTTAGATCCCATGTCCCTTTGAATAAAAAAAATAGGAATGAGCTTCCTCAAAGTGGAACCCTAGTACCTTTCATATGATAATAATCATCTGTGAATCCATAACGGTTAGTTTCTCAACCTGCAAGACATAGTGAAGAGAAATATTAATATATTCTCACTTAAGAAATTGGCGTGAGTAAAATAAAAGAAAAGGAAATGAAGAAACAAGGAGAACCAAAAATTATCTTTGGTTAGAACTAGATCAAGTAATTTCTTGCTGAAAATGAATCAGATTCGAAGGTGCATTCTGAAAATCCCATCCTTGTTTGGAGAGGAAGTGACTGCCAAATCATTTGTAGATTTGGTACTGATAGTGTCCTGGCTAAGATAACTAGTTTCTTGTAGGAGACCTTGAAGTGTGGAAGGAGGAGGTGGCTTGGTGTTAACTAATGGGTTCCCTTGCATTTCTAAAGAGTGACCCATCATTATACTTTTATTCCATTCATTTTCCTGACAATAAGATTATTTAGAAACAATATAAAAGAGGTGGAACATACATTTAAGTAATTTAATTGCAAGCAATATGGAAAGAAATGGAAAACCATACGGGAAATGTCATTTCTTGCAACAAGAAAATGCATTCTAATGCATTGAGTATGAAATAAAGAAAATCGACACAGGATACTTCAACAAAACTTTCAGTTAAACCCTTATTGACCTTTGTTCTCCTCTATTATAGTTTCACAGAAAAAAGAAAGAACTAAGAGCTCAACAACAGATTACTATAGAAAAACTTGGACCCGTAAGTATAGTACATTATATCCAAAAGGTATATATTATAAACTAGAACTGGATATTGGGATCACCATCTTTAGAATAGAACCAATTAGAACTCATGAAGCTATGTGTCGCAAAAGGAAATGTTGATAACAATATGAAATATCCTTGCTACAGAGTTAATGCCCACTTAACAAAACAATACATTCTATTGACTAGACGGAGACCGTGAGATTTACTATATGAAGAAAACCCTTTGTAACATCCCTCATTTTATGACACAAAGGTTAAGAACAAGGGCCTACAAAACACCTTATCTAAGGATGGAAATTTGTGTAACCCACATAATTATTATTGAGTAGAATGTGCATTAGGTAAATATAGTCCCACAATAATTATGTAGTTTCTAAGGAGGATCATCAATTAACTATTACTAAACATCCATTAAATCTTAACTCACTAATAATACTTTTGTATTAGTAAGTTGTTAATATATTATAGTAAATGATGTCTCCTATTATTAATAATCTAATTAGTAATAATGAATTATTAATATTTAATTATTAACAACTGATATATATAATTAATACAATTTATATCATACTAAGCAAATAACTATTATTGTATCTCCACTATGAGTTATTATTAACTATCGATACTAATAATTATCAGTGTACCTTTTAATTTTTTGTTTTAAACAACCAAACATCAATACAAAAGTATCTAATATTAAACAACTCTAGCTTGACTCCAACAACTTAATCACAACTGGTGTTACTCGAGACCTTCAATGAAACCCAAGTGACATTATCGATTCCACATGCACCTAGCACCGAGCTTAGTAGTCGCATCATTTCAGATTAATGAGTCCCTTACCAAGAGACGTTGCAAATCAAACGACAATTGATCCCGTGTTTAGTTCTATTAGCAAACTCATTGTTCTAGATGACAATTTCGCTTCCAAGAGTAAGGGTTTGCTAATTATTATAGTCACCGATGACTAACGTGTAATCAAATTCTGATTTAGATAAAAATTATTACTAGAAAACAATTTGGTGCGCAATCATTCAATTATTAGTTATTAAGGGAAATGTGGAGCTATCTTCCAAGGTGATCATTTTAGAATATAAGAACAATGTTGCAGTGAAGGATCGCTTGTTGATCTACGAAGATAAAAGCATCCTATGCAACATTTGGTTTGAAGATTGATAAACAAATTATACTAATTAATTTAAGGATTGGATTTATACTAGCCGACAATTGATAGTGATATTAACCAAATTAATAAATGTAAATAATTATCATTTTGCACGAGTTGAAGAGCTTATTCAAGACTCTTGTGCAAATGATAGGATACATTAGAAAATTGCATATCGAGTTGCATATCACGCTTTCATTTGAAGGGTAAATTAGTTCTGATTGGTTGCATCTCATTGTTAGGAATTTAAGTGGGTTGTATCGTTAATATCTTATATGACAACAATTGTTCTAGAATGCATCATTTTAGAATTGAACGAAATTCCTTGGTTTAATAAATGCAGAAATTGGGACTTCCCAAAATCTTCATGATTTTTACATTCATTGTACTCCTTGGACTTAGGTCGATCCGAAGTGAAGCAAGAGATAACTCGACTACTTAGCACGAGGAGGAGGTGAAAAACTAAACTCAGTTATGAAATAATTGATAGTAAAGGTGACCTGCTAAGGCACATGGAAGAATCCAGCTGAAGAAAGATTCGAAGAAGGACCAAAGTCTTCAATGATTGTAAGAGTTGGAAAGGTAAGAGTTTTAACCCTGACGCTTGGATACCTCTAAATGGTTGCAGGAATAAGGAAAGGATTACATTTCATAGAATACTCATCTCATGTTCCCACAACTAGAATAATCCTAGACCTCTTTGTGTTCAACTAGGATTTAATAATGTTAATGACAGTTCTGAGACAATCCTCAATTGGAGATGTTGGAAGTTATTAAATGAAAAGTCTAAGTTCTAGTAAAAATAGAATGGATGTAACCACCAACTAAAGAAAAACTATAAGAGGTGAATCCAAAGTTTAATGGTTAACGACCACCCAAATCAGAACTCCACTCACTCTTAGAAATGACATAGTGAACACTTACTAAAATTCAATGAATACTAAATTATCATTTTTTTTTATACAGACCTATTACAATGATCGTGCATGGGAAATATACAATATACCTATCTCGTTTGCAATTTTTTATTTTTTTGGGGGGAATAATTTTACTTACTCAATCTGCGCGAAATAAATTCTTCAAATAGAGAAAATCGTTCTATTCTATTGGGTTCATTTAATGGATGATTTGAATTTTTCCTGTACATTTGTCATAGAAAACTTAGATTTCTTTTTACAATACAACCATTATTACAAATATATTTGTTTCGTGCTTGTAGTAAAATCATATGTTACTTTCAAATCACTAGTGAAAGACAAATATAGCAGTATGATTCTCTATCTTCTCATTTACCATCGGGATTATAATATATGATTTGCAAGGGAATTAAATTCTTAATTAGTTATAAATCTCTCTTTCCCTACAGTAAAAAGAAAATGACTAATACGTGTAGAGCAGAACACTTATGAACCACGTTGTTTGGTATTCTTAATTTCAAGAGAAATCAGTTCTACCACAAACATAGTATAGTAAAATAATTCATTCTTTATCCAAATATAAATTTTTAAGTATTTTGTTTTCCAGATATAACACTGAAAGAACCACACCTAGAATTTTCTTGAACATCCAACTTATACAAAATAATGTTGGTAGTAAAAATCTAATTCAATACTGTGAGAATGGATACACCAGATTCAATTAAATTTATAATGGATTATTGATACTCACAATTTCGTCAACAAATAAATATAGTTTTCTAATTATCGATGTAAAAAAATCATCACACATCACAATTGTAAAATGTTTGTATATATTCAACGATACTATGAATCATTTCATGAGACCATGGGCTTTCCATGCGATCTAGAGTTAAAAATAAATAATTATACAATCAAGTGTCATAACTAGGAGTTGTTGAAAGGAGCAATGTTCTTTAATTTGAATTCTGGTGCTCAACTCCGTGCTTCCACTTGCCAACTCAAAGACTTCACTGGTACCTCCCAACCAATTCTAGGGGTACTCTTCTTCCCGCTTAACCCCCTGAGCCGCAAAGGGGTCACACATTGAAAACCAAAACTCAATAGCACAAACCTAACCTTGCAAGGAGATGACCTTGCAAGGAGAGGCTTCCACCTCTTGCACAAGTTTGCAACCCAACTCTCCACAATTAAACTAATCAGTAAAAATTTCAGCAACATAACAATCATCCAACAATAGGGTCCCTTGTCTCTTTCTCACCATTTATTTTATAGGAAAAATTACTTTGACACATGTCATCTCATGCAAAATTAACTATTTAAAAAAAAATAAATTAAGGATTATTCACCCAGAACATATGTCACACTCTTCCAAAGTTGCACATGTTAAATCCCTTTTTATTTTAAATAATTAAGCATTTTTCCTCACACCCACAATAAGTTCCTATTTTTCCTCCTAGTTCTCTCTTAGTTCCCCAATCCCTCTTTTATTGTGTCCCCTAACTAAATTTTAGTGTGAGTTTGATTAGGACTATTCTCTTAGTTAGGATTTAGTGGTTTATTTGTTGGATTACTAAGCGGGGAGGGGGGTGAATTAGTGATAGAGAAATTTAATCCTTTTTAACCATATAATCCAAGTGTTATATCAATGTAGCATTATCATCCAATAATTGCAGAGTAAATAAGAAATGAAAACATGAACAATCATACACATACATAGTACACTGGTGTTTTATGTGGAAATCCAAAGAGGGAGAAAACCACA